>JXOV01030518.1:0-13737 GCA_001014945.1 Clogmia albipunctata
CGCTTATTTTTCCATTTGCCCCACTGTGTGATGTGGCTATTTGTATAAATGGCATAATTTTCCTCTTTACGGTGAAAGGAACATCCATTAATTTAATTGAAAAATATCAAAATGAAACCCTTTTAAGAAAATCCCTTAATACTTTTTTTTTAAAAAAAATATAAACGACAATTTTTTTTAACTTGACTATTAGTTCCTTTTTTAAACTGTAAATAAATTAAATATTCCACTTACTACTGGTGGACAGTCGCAAATTGAGTTGCTCCTTCAGTTGAGCGTGGCGATGTTCCAATTGAAGCTCCTGCTGCCTAATAGTCAGCTCTTCATCACGTTTTCTAAAAATAAATTCGGAAATTTCAATTAAAGAAATCCACATCTCAAAGCAGACATTTCCTACTTCAATTGGGTTATATTCCTCCATATCTCGAGCAATTCCTTGAGTAACTTTTCATCATTTGCGCCCACACTGTCCGCATTGAGCGTGTGCTCTTCACCGCGAAGTGTCTTCTCTATTAGGACTCCCCTCGCCTCCAGCTCCTTAATTTGCACCTCAATCTCCTCCTGTTCCCTCTGAATTTCCTGCGCAATCCTCAACCGTTTCAGCTCCCCCTGTCTGGACGCCTTCGTGATGGCCTTGATCTTCTTCATTTCGCGGCTCGTGTCGTTCGGATAGATTTCGTCGTCGGAGCGCTGATAGTAGAGCGGCAATGGGGGAATCGGTGGCGGCAGTTCGTCGTCCTCCTCGCCCACAAAATGACTTCCCGGCACCGTCAAACTCGACCCCACTCCCGATCCCCCACCACCACCACCACTACTGCCTCCCCCAATACTGCTGCTGTTTGTCATTCGGGTCTCATTTGTGCTATCAATCTTCAGACAGTTCTCCGATTTACTCCGTTCACAGTATTTGTCCTAAAAAGTCACATTCCACATTCATTTAATTAAAATTGTTCTCAACAATTTTACAGGAAAACAACAATCTGGCAAATGGTAAGGTTGGGTTAGCAAGTTAGCTGTTAGAGTGTGTGCATCATAATTTACAATTTACATGATAGGAAACCATTTTTCATTCAAATTAGAAATTGAGCTTTAGAATGTTTTTTTTATTAAGAATGAATGATATCTAATAAATTTTCAATTAACACAAGTTTGAGAACAGTATTATTTAACTAATAACACTAATAAGGATTTTTATTTTTTTACAATAGATTTTTTTACAAAAAAATAAATAAAATATCTTGTTCCACGATACAACAAATCCGTTACCGGTCTGAGTCTAAGCCAGTCTGATTAGCACCATAAAGAAATGATTTTATACAGGGCCTATTTAACAAACATACTACGAAGAAGACCATAACTTTTAACTGTATCCATTCATTGAATAGCAGCAAATTACAAGTATTATATAGAAATATCCGGTTTATCTCTTCGATTCTGTGCACTTCATCCAAACTAATGCCACTTAAAATATAAATGTCAGTCTTTAAAATGTGAAAGTAATTTGATTTTATAATTATTTTTTTTTTGAACAATATAATCAATACACAATAAAAGCTCGCCTTATTCGAGTTACGTTCCGAAAAATACTGGAAATATAGAACCATATTTTATATAAGAATATATGGGATACGTTTCAAATAGTGATGTGCAAAATTTGCTAATCAGGTAGTTTTAATTCGATACACATGTTAAAAACAGGTACCTGATTCCGTCATCGCAAAACAAATGTGTACTTTTGTTTACTTTTACCTGCCCATCGGCAATACACAAATAAAAGCTCAAATAAAGGCCAACTAACTCACAGCACTTCGTTCGATTAACCGACTATTATTATTTGCTTACACAAACAAAGACAGATTTCTTTATCGGTGTCCTTCTATTCTATCATAAAATCGATAGATTATTATTACTACGTTCTGCGATGTCGTCTTTTTGTTAAATAGATTTTTTAGTGATTAAAATAAGAACTACCGTGATTTTTTGTTAACTTAAGTGCTTAGAATTTGCAGAAAATTTAGAAAAATTGTCAATCAATAAATCGAACTGATATTTGGTTCTTTGTACCATTTTACTTTGTGATTCTTTTTATAAACTGAATATAAATAAAATCTAAGGTTAAACATTTTTAAAATTTCTTCGAATTAATCATTACATCATTAGCCTCTGTGGTCGAGTTGGTAGCGCGCTTGATCTATTCCCAGGAGGTGTCGGGTTCGAATCCCGATCATTGTCACCAGGTAACGCTTTCCTAATAACCTTCTTTTCCTTTCTTTCTACTTTCGTTTACAATTCTGTATTTGAACAATTTCCAATCCATATTCCTAATTTTCCTATCTCAAACTTTCCTCGTCGTGCTCCAATCCATTGAATGAACTGTTTAATTGTGGAAGAGTGATACACCATCTCATAGAAATATAGTACACAAAAACCAGTTTTCAATGTGAAACAATATTGGACAATTGGCAATGAGCTAATCACTTATTCCAACTTAAAACAATGATTAAAGAAACACAGACAAAGCTTGCTTTGAAAGTGCCCTATGTCCCCTTGTTGGGATGAAAAAGGAAGGAAAAAAAATCATTACAAATATGGTAAATGGTTTTTATTATCTCTACCCTGCGGGTAGACCAAAGTCTGCACATCACTAGTGTCAAATTAACAAAAAAATCTATTAAATATGTATATAAACATTCGACTTAATGAATTACATTTAATCGTATAAATTAAATATGAAATGAAAGTTTATGCAATGATTTAAATTTGATTAATTAATTAGTTTCGATACAAGTGGTGAAATAAAGGTAAATGAATTCTGTAATAACCGATTTCACATGTGTATTGAATGCTATTTTGTGTAATTCTGAAAAAAAAACACCACTTTATCGATAACTAATAATAAAACCGTTCACAGCGGTTTTTTCCATTATTGGAACAACTCACAACGAAATTTTCATATTTAAATAATAAATTTGGTCAAGACAACGGTATGTAATTTCATTAAATTGGTGACAAAGTGCGAGCAAATTTTGAAATATTACAGTAATTTTGATCTGATCCTGTAATGTAAACCGTTACAGAACTAATTTAAGTTAAAAAGAGGCCGATTTTCGATACGGAATTACACAAAGAAATATTAACGAATCATTTTACCAAGTCAAATTTCTTCCGGCATTCGGTAACATTCATATCAGGATTACAATCCTTACTATCAAATATGATTGTGCTGTACATTCCGATTAGACCCGAAGGAAATTGGTCTCAATTTTTTCATCCCCGAATAAGGAACTTCTACTGTTGCTATTAAAACTACTATTATTTTTTTTACAAAAGAATTGATTTTAAGATACAAATAAAACTAAATAACACTAATAATGATTATTCTGTAATAATATAATTTCATACATGTAGGATGAGTAGTGTGAAATGAAGTATACTTCGAGCGCAGCGAGAATATGTTTGGGAAGCTTAGTGTGAACGACAAAAAAGTTAAGTTGTGGAAGAAATCGATCCTTATATTTTTATCAAATAAACACTGAATTAACTGATGAAACTGGTTTTAATCACTATATCCCACTGCCATTTCTACATAATTGAATTTTAATTTCAAGTGTACTCACTACTTAAATTTCTATGTTTTTAGGTGCACAAGCTACAATGTTGATAATAATCATAAATGTATAAAAATAACAATTGACAATGAAAATTGTTCCGTAGATAATAATTGTTGAATACGAGTATGAGTTGTAAAAAATTTTAAAGAAAATAATCTAATCTGTTTTTTTTGTATAATTGAATTTTGCAATAATGAAAAACATTAATCATTTCAAAACGAACGGAATATAAAAATCTGTTGGTTTTTAAATAAAAAATTAAAATTATATTATTCTTCTACAACGTTTATCATTTAATTTAAAATAAGAAAAATATTCTAAAATTTGAACGAAAAATGGCATGACGTGTTAGGTAAGTTGTTAGTTCTAAAAAAGAGTTAGAGGGGCCCCACAATTGCTATATAGAGAGGATTCCAATGACTGCACAGTGCAATGAGGATCTCGGCCATGATTTACAAAGCAACAATGATCGTCATATGAGATGCACTCCATGTTACTTGAGCTTGGTTTATCATTGGTATTAAATAGCCACACAAAGCACTCAAAACGGGGTAATTTTAATCAATTCTTACATTTACGTCTGAAAACGGATCCTGCAAATTTGAACAGGACTGAAACGGAGAAATTATTATTTTAGGGAAACACCACTCCCGCAATTAGACTGTTATAAAATACTTCAAAGAGAGAGAAAGAGCTCTACAGAGGTCAATTTAAGGGACTCACCTTGGCCTTGTCTTTAGTTCTGTTTGGTGAAATTTTGAATCGATTGAAAATGGTGTCAGTTTTAGTGTCTTTTGTTACTGTTTGACCGCCGCTGCTGCTGCTGCTTGGCGTCGTCGACAGTTCCTTCTTCTTGTGGAAAAAGTCAGACACCGCCTGGATGAGACTTTTCCTCCTCTCCGGATCCTTGTGCTTCCCCCCAATTCGCCTCTTACCCTCCACAGCTTTGGCCGCCTCTATCAAATTCGAGTCTGACTGAAATTCACTGGACTTTTTCCTAAAACTACCGTTCCCCTTATTGTCTATCACAGTCGTCTCTTTGGAGCTGCTCGTTCCTTCCAAATTACTATCTAAGTGCAGCTTCTCATTCCTAATATCGTTCACACTCTTCGACGCCATCATAAACTTCTCCTTCACCTTGACATCGTCCGATTTGTTCGTTCCCAGGTCAAGATACGGAGACTGCTGCTGCTGCTTCTCCAACTGATACCTCTTCCTTAGCTGCATTATCTTGTCTTCAGGACTAATTCCCAAGTCTTCATTGGTTTTCAGTTTCGCTTTAGCTCTCGCTTCTTGTCGCAACTTCTCCGTCTCTGGATCACCTCGAGGAGGAAATTCCGATTTAACGGGCGTGGAAAACAAATATCCATCATCCATGTGAGTCAAAGTGGGCTTCAACCGATTTGCATAAACACAAAAGGACTGGGTTTTCGTAATCTTTGGCGTAATCTTTACTAAATCCTCATTTAATGGGTAGTTCTCTTTATTCACCCCTTTATGAGGACTTTCACTTTGAACTGCTTTACTATTCGGAGGCGAAATGTCAAACAGACTGTTCCTCCTAATCTCTAACCCGGGATCTAACCTCTTTATTCCATCATCCTCTCCACGATTGGGCGAAACTTGGGACGGAGTGGTTAAATTGTTTAAAGGTGACGGTAACCCTGGACTGAGATTACCCAATTGTCGGTTCCTGCTTCTGTTCAATCGCTTTTCCGCATTCAACTGCTTCTTACTTTGCAGTTTGTCCATCACCAGGTCATGGATTAGGTCCTTTTGTTTGGCCCTCTCTTTAGTAATCTCCTCCAATTTTTTCGTCAAAGTCGGAGGCTCGGTGATTTTACCATCGAAAATACTAAACGCCTTTTGTCCTCCGTTCAACTGATCCTTGTCCGAGTCGACTTGAATATTCGTTAAATCCCCTTTGGAGGATTTCCTTTTCCCTTTTCTTAAGTCTATGGAATCCCTGGCATTGCTTATTTGGGATATTTGGATCTGAAGCTGCCTTACATAGTCCTCATAACTCATATCATCCCCCTTATTCAATTCCTCATCAACCAATTTCTCCATTGACCTCTTTTTACTCTTTTCCGTAAACCGATGGTCATGGGTCTCCCTTTCTATTGCCTCCTTAAAAGCGTTCTTATAAGGATTCTGAGGAGTGATATCATTATCCCTTTTAACCGGAACCTCCTTCACATTATCAATAATTATCAAACTATCCTGTTCAATGTCATTTAGACTCTCCGCCGAATGATGCATTCCGGAGAACTTGAGCGACATATTAGCAAATGGCGACCGTGGCATTTCATTGACAGGGGTCTTCAGGTCATGGTAGTCATTATTCAGAATACAGGCACCTTGTTCCACGAAATCAACTCCTGGAATCTCCCTAATCTCCTCTTTTGGCAGCTCAAAGTGGGGCTGATTTTGCTTAAAGGACGACGACAAATTACGGAAAATGCCCGAATTTTCATTGGGATCCACAAATTCTACATAACCTCTATTCTTAAGCATCGCTTTATTAGTCGTTGAATACGTCTCGATACAGCTCTCATCGGATCCGGTGTCCATAAATTCCAGGTTCTCAATTCCTAAATTCTTCATTATATTGCACGTTTCCACCGTCTTCTCCACATTAACCTCCTTTTCCTGAGACTGCAATTCCGGCTCTGTAGTCGGCTTCACCTTTTGGTCCTTCTTTTTACCCTTTTTATTCCGCTTTATTGTCCCTTTGTTCGAGTTCAACACAAATTCTAGGTCCACAAAATTCTCAGAGACGGCATCATCAGCTGCCCAGTCGGATAGTTCGGTTTCTGTATAAACCTGTCCCGTGACATCGGTTTCAGAGTCAGACGCTCCATTTTCCTCCGGTTTAGAGTCAGTCCTTTTAATCTGCTGCCCACTGCTCATCGGCAAATTCTTCAACGTCTCTATTTTATTCTCATTCCTCGAATCAAACTTCAAAGTGGGCTTATTTCTATTTAAGTAATCCAAATTGAAGTCCACCTCTTTCTTTGGGGACTTTTCTCTTGTCATTGGCTCTGAAGCGACTATTGTTCCTTCCGGTAATTTCTCCAACAGCTTCAAATCCTCAGGATCTCCCACGTACTTCCCATCCACAATCATCAGACTGTCTATTTGCATCAACTCCCCTGTATTCCTCGAATTCAATCGGGGAACAACTCTGTCCTCTGCAAACTTGTTGAAATTCTGAGTATCTGGACTGGTTGTTGAATCGAGAATAAAGTGGGGAATATCGTGAAGACTAGAACTAGACAGACTGTCCGACTCTACATCGGAAGTCGCTTTATTGCTTTGCTTATCCCAGGAAATACTTGGCACATTGACGGGAGTCTCCAACGAAGCAGAATTGTCAGTTTTCTTGAAGTCGACGGTTTTTTGCTCCCCAAAAGTTACTGGTTTACTCAAACCATTCTCCTGAATTGGCGTTTGTGGACTAATTTCCGGTGGCACAATTCGTTCCGACTTAATCGGTGAATTATTCACTAGTCTCTCCTCAGTTGTCTCTTTCTCCACCTCCTCTTGTTCCTCCCTTACTTCTTCTTCCTCATCGGAATCAAGAGTCAGATCAATTACCTCGACAACACCCTGCGGAAGGTTTTCAATAAATTCCTTATTCGATTGAATCACCTCATTCGACAGTTCCGATTGATCCAATTTCTTCAGCGGACTAAGCTTATTCGTAATTTCACGCAATTTATTCTCCACCAGTTTGGCATTGATCGTCTCGGAAATGGAAATCGGTTTATCCGTTTCGGCATTCTTCTGGAAATTGATTTGCCCGTAGACGGACGCCTTTTCATCGTCATCCCTCTTTTCCGGGGCGGATTTCACATTCAACAGCTTCTGACACTCTGATATATTTGAATGGAAATTCCTAAACTTTGACTCTAGAACGGACGTCGAACCGGATTTCATAATTCCCGTTCCCGTTGGCTCGCCCAGGAGGTACCGCTTCTTCAACTCTAGACTCTTCTTCGACGCAATCCCTTCCGTGCTGGCCACTTTACTCAGTAAATAATCCCCCGGACGGGGATTCTTAAGAGGTGACCGGCTCGAATTCAGCACAGTCGGATCCACTTGCACCAGCGGCTGAATGTTCAACTCCAATCCCAGCTCGTAATTCGTTCTATTCAGTCGATTTTGCTCCTTCTCCGTGAGCTGCGTGTTTATTGCGCGACTCTTCACCGAATTCTCAATCAATCCATGTCGGACGTTCACTCGTTGAGGCCGCCTCGGATAGTGATCGTTGTGTGCGTTCTTTGTCGACGGATCCTGATCAAATTCAGAATCCGTAGAGATCTCCGTCGCCGAATTGTGACCGACTTCGTCTGGTGATGAGCTGCTGTCTGTCTCCGTTTGGACCTGAAATTACAGCAATTTCCAAATTAATTCAATTGCAATTTAAATGAAATTGAAACACTTTTCAAAAACACAAGTTGGATTAATATGATCAGGTACGACCCAACTCTAAAATACGGTTAGTATAGTATTCACAATCAGCCATGGCGATGAATTGTATTCAATTGGATTTGAATTCTTTCTTAAAGCAGAGATTAATTAGTCAAACTTTCCCTAGTCGCCAATCAAATAAGTCAGATAAAAAATCAACAATTTCCACATTAATAAAATATTAATAAATTTTAAGAGTATTATTAATTCTTTTATTAATATTTTAGTAATATTTAACACAATAATTAGGTGGTAATTTTATTTGAATTTCTATGTGAATCTTTTGGAAGTTCCTTTTTTTCATCATCCCGGTTTCCATCCTGACTAAATTTCATACAATTTTTCCAAGACAATACCCGGGCCATACAAAAAAACCCAAGACGTTCCCGAAGATTACCCCCTTGACTTGCCTTTTCATAAGTTTTAGTGACTGGATATTTTTAAAATCGTCACGTACGCCAACTTCTGCAAGTTTTATTTCATTTATTTGCTTCAATAGATACTATAATTTGATATATTACATCAGTTACTGTTCAGATTTATACTTATAACATAAGAAAATAAACTGCACAAATTACTGATTTTCATCACCCTGTTTAGAACATTAAATCATTCCATAAAATAGGATAGCTGTTACATATTTTTACGTTTAACGGCGCTCAAATTGAACTTGAATTGGATTTGTACCGGGCCGGCAAATTGAGGACAGATAAAGGGACAACGGAAATAATATTGATTGGAAAAAGGCCAAATTAGTCGTGTGATAAGTTCAATTTCTGTTGTAAATTCATGTGTACGAACAGCAAATGTGAGATAAATCGTCAATTTTATATATTATTTGGACAAATTGTATAGTTTTTATAGCTTTTAATAAATGTGCAATACGTTATCTGAGACTCGTGTTTCACTTTATTCAATTGATCTGGGAGAACAAAGAATTTGCAACAATAGCGTAATGACATTATAGCAAAGAGGCCTCTATTAAGTCTACATCAAAGATAGTTATATAAGGATTTCTTGAAAAGAACTTGCGAAAAGTTGGTAGTCACTCCATATACTCAGAATTTTGAGTGTGATATGTAGACTTCAAACAATTATGTTCATAAAGATTACGATTGAACACTTTTCTTCAGTGATTCGAATAGCTCAATTGGTAAATACATGATAATTTAATGTGAGGATACAGGTTCGATGCTTTAATTTAAGCCCTTTTAATTTTTTCTTGTTTGGTTCTTTTTTTATTAGATTTTAATGAAATTGAATAAATATTGTGATTATATTTTAAAAATTGTTTTGTTTTTATAAAACCAATATTTAGAAAATTAAAATCAAATTTTACTTTAATGATTTTGGTACCCTAAGATCATTTTAAGTGTTACAAGACATGTATGGCAGGGAAATTTTTTGAGTACACGTAAACTGTGCCCGAAAAGTTAAATGTGTTGGCATTCCATCCCATTAGAAGACATTTTGAAATATTTGAATCTAAAAGTTTTTGAAAATTATAAACCACATAAAAATTTAATTGGATATTTCGCTTTTTTATAAAAATTAGTTTCAAAAACTGCCATCAGTTGGCAAACGTTTTGATTAACAAGAAACAGTCACAAACACATTTAAAAAAAAGAAAGGAAAGAGCGTTAGACCAACCGTTCTTTTTGATATTGGACCCAACTAATTTGTATCAAATTTACATAAAAACAAGGCCCTGATCCTTCTATCGGGTGTATCACAATTATCGTTTATCAGATTTTCTAGTGATTTGATTATTTTTTTGCAAAATTTTGATTGAAAAAGATTATCTAAAATTCCAGAATATCACAAAAAACACCCCCAAAATTTCCCTTTTTTGTATTTTTTTATCTCTTCCAGATTTAAATATAAAACTTCATATAATTCCGATTTAATCTCCATCAAATAAAATCACAATTATAGGGTTCATTTTAAAACAGAATATTGGAATTAATGGAACATCGTCACTTTGGTTATTTTACAGAAATCTGAGAACGGGCGATAATTAAAATTAGAGACACTGAACACGGTGAGGTAATTAAACAGCCTTGCGGGGGATTATTCACAATAAAACTTCAAACTCAACGGGTGCGACACACATTTTACAAATACCTTCCGTAATTTGGTCTTGGATCGTACCCAATCATCATCATCACCACCACCACCACCAAAAGTTGTTAAGGGATCAGCAGTTCAGTCAAAGGAATTTAACTTTTAAAATCGTCTAAGCTAATTAGGAATTGAGTAATTTAACAAATCGTACACCGGTCCCTGTTACTGCTTTTCGGAACCGACGGTGGACTTCGCGATTTGTAGCTGTCCAGAATGGGAGTGTTCATATACGATGAGGAGCTTGGAAGCGCCGAAGAAGGCATGTAAGGATTTGATAAACGATTCGAACTGTACGGGGAATTAATGGCACTCGAAATGTTGCTCCTTTGAACTGTAGTGGGACTGTAAAGACCACTCCTCAGTGCACTAATCTTCTCCTCTCTATCATCCCTGGATAGAACCCGTTTCATGTACGGATTGTTTCCCATCCTCTCATTCATAAACTCCCTCTTCCTGTCATGCAAATTACGACTTCGTGCCAACAAATAATCTGTACTTGGAACTCTTGAAGAGGAGGACGGATAGTTGTCGTACTTGGAAGTGCAAGACCCATTGCTTATATCACTTATTTCCTCTGAGCGTCTCTTTTTGTAAAAATCTGAGTCATACTTTCCAGAATATCTACTCTCTTCTGGATTTGATGTTTTCCTCATTACTGGTTCGTTTTCTTTGGTCAGATCTGGAATTAATTTCTCAACATTCAAATCAGTTTTAGCCGGACTGGAACCACTTTTACTGTTCTCACTATCAGTTCTAGTCAATTTTCTTGTCCTTCTTGGCACTTCTGGAGAACGTGGTTGCGACTTACTCTTAGTTCTCCTCCTCGGAGTGGGAGTTGGCGGCAAATCCAACTCTATTTTAGGAGACTCTTCTTTCATTTCATTCCGTTGGACAGAATCGATCAACTCTTTAACCGGTTCCATTTTGTCCAAAGTTTTAATCTCCTCACATAAAATTTGAGGTTCGGATCGATTATCCTTTTCAATAACCTTCTCTATTACCTCCAAACTATTCGCTGAAATATCATATTCAGCTTTGGAGTCCTCTTTCAATGGCACTTCAATTGGATTCTCATTAATTTCCGGAATTAATTTTGCCACCACTTCAACTTTATCTGGCAATTTATTCTCCCTTTCTAAAGCCTTTGTTGGGGACTGAACCTTTTTGGTATTCGCACTAATAGCTTCTAGGGAAACATCGTCCCTTTCTGCATCAATTTCCTTGAACACATTGTCAAACTCTGAAAAGCTGCCACTCACCTGTCCAATCGATATTTCATCGAAAAGCTTATTCAAAATTCCACTCTCATTACTGGTCCTCTTGTAGATGGGATTCTCAATCATAATCGTATTCTCAATCGATTTACGACAGTCGTTATTTGTCTTATTTTCAGAAATATTTCGGATTATTGATTGATTAACCTTAGGTTGTTTGTCCAAACCCTTATCAGTATTTACTTTATCAAATAAGTCATCGACGACATTTGGCAAATCGGGCGTTTTAAACAAATCCGACTCCAATTGATTGTAGTCAAGTTTAGTCTTTTCTAGATCATTCAGAATTGAAACGTCGTCAAAGAAGAATTTCGATACCTTTGGATCAGACACATAAGGCTTTTCAATTTTCTTCACCGGTGAGAGCTTTTCTTTATTAACTTTTACTGGGGGTTCAATTTTGATTGCCAACTCGTTCTTGGCTGTATTTTTACTACCCTCCCCGTTCTTCTTGTCTTTAGTTTTATGCGAAAACAATTTAGTGATTTTCTTCAAAGCCTTCGGCTTTGGTGGAACAAGAGACGACTCAATACCTCTATTAGGATTATCGTCACGTTTAAAGGATTTCTTTCGCTCCGGCTTCTTTGGATGATTGTTGCTTGTTATTTTCTCCTTCTTTTTCTGCAGAGACGTCCTTATCGGTTTTTCGGGAATCTTTTTCTGCGGTTCTGAGACAACTGACGGCGGCAAAGTCTCCGAAATAATTGTCTCAAAATCCGAAGCCAAGTCCTCATTTATTAAATCATCCAAAGAAACTGAAACATCATCATTCTCCTCCTCCATATTATCAAAAAATTGTTTATACTCTTGACTTGGAGATCTAACAATCGTATTTTCGACTTGCAGATGATTAATTGGATCCAAATTTGGCTGACTTTCAAACCGCTTCTGATTTGAACTACCCACTTGCTGGATGAACATTCTCAAATCAATTGCCCCATCCATTAATTGATCAAACATGTTGAAATCCTCATCTTTCAACGTCTCCTCAACTTTAGGCTCGCTATCAACCGTTATATCCAACTTTGGAGGCTTTGGTGGCGGTTTACCAAACTCACCCACCACCACCCCCGTTTTGTTCAACTTCTCCGTGGAAAAGTACTTATTCAAATCCACTTCTTTCAGCGCCTTTTGATTCTTATTTACGTCAATCGAATTCTTTTTATCTACCTTAGTATCGGGGAAATATTTGGACAAATCCATTGATTCTTGAGCTTTGACTTTCGGGGCAGCTATTTGGGATTTAATGAAATTCATTGTGTCGGAAAAGTTTTGAGTTTCTAAATTTTTAATCGGTTCCATCAGCTTTTTCTGTTTCAATTCCTTGTCTCTTAGTAGATTCTCCAAAGAATCGGACCTTTGCAAACTCGCCGATGATCCTCTTTTCTTTTCCTCTAACAATATTTTATTGAAATTATCCTCCAATTTCAACGACTTGACACTTTCATTGTCTTTATAGAAGGTATCTCTTGCATTTTCAAAGACAGGTATCGTTGACTCAATGGATCTATTGCTCAGTCCACTCATAATACTGTCCCGACTCAACGACCTCGAATTGAAGCTAAACTTATTCGATAAACTCTCCGCTGGCGATGTACTCAACCACTTCTCTTTCAGATTCAATTTCTTCTTTATATCATCCTTTACAACATTCTCCTTCTGCAACGCTTTTATGTCCTTCGTCAAGTCCAAATATCTGTTCAGTTTATAAACACTCTCGTTCAGCTGATCAATACTCTCCGGCACGATAGGAATTTCAGCCCTGCTCACTATCTTTGACTCTTCTACTACATTATCTGGTTTCGACACAACCTTTCGTTTGATTTTAAATAATAACAGAAAAAATAAAGAAATGAACAAAACTACTCCCAACACCAAAAGGATAAATATAAAGAAAATATGGAATACATTGATTTGTGCAATTGCGTTAAACACCCAATTAACGAGCCGTCCTAGTACGTAAAATTTAAACTTTGTCAGTTTCAATTAAAATATATTTCTGATTGTTATTTATGATCACAAAAGGAGTGCCAAAATTTTTTTCCACAGTTTTCAGTCAAAAAACGTCTTTTATACAATTTTGTATAGTAATAGTGCCATTATAGTAGTCAACGCTTACTCCACAATGTGTTCTTTTATATTGATCTGTTGAATAATATATTATTTATTACTAACACAAAGAAATTTGTATAATTATTCTTCATTATTCAACCGCAAAATTTTGTACTATTCTTAGTAACCTTAGAATGAAT
>JXOV01030524.1:0-25099 GCA_001014945.1 Clogmia albipunctata
AATCACCACTCAGAAGATTCTCCCATGCCAAGTTAATTATTTAGCATATTATCATTAATAATTGGATTTGATTGGAAACTTCTAGGTTTTTTTATATTTAAGAACAAAATTTTTGATTGGAAAGCATTTTTTTCACTAGTGTGAAAAAAAAAGAAAATTAGCCGTTATTGCCCCTTAATCTGGAATATTTTTTAAATTAATTTTTATCTATTTTGAGGAGGATTGTAAAAAATTGTGTGAAAAATCGGTTTTCTAACAAGGAAACATTAAAAAAACCCTTACGGTTTGTATTTCTTATTCGTTTCCACATTAAAACCATCAATTTTACAACCTTGTTTCACAAATAACTAAACTGAACTTTATTTCAGATGAACCCCAATCAGAATACCAAGTACTGCACGATAAGTCCCCAGGAAGGGCCATTTCCAAACATTCTCTTGGTCAATTTTTGGTTGACTGCTTGGAACAGGACGAGCACAATCAGAAGGTGATTGGACTTGCCAAGAAATAAATGTATTAACAATGTATTTTTGTAAAAAGACACAAATAAAATGAGTTTTAGAATAAATAATTTGATTTATTTCTAAAAATTAAAATTTCTATGCATTTTATTCTAGTCCTTGAGCTCTTCTTATCGCTCTTCCTTCGTCATTTTGGGCCATGAATTCATAACTGTGAGGTTCTATGGACAGATTGGCGTTTCCTGAAGTGACTGTTCTAAGCGTGTTTGAATACCTTGTCAATTCAGCTAAAGGAGCTGTGGCTTTGATGATTTTCGTGTGTTCACCTCTTGTTGTAATTTCAAGTATTTTTCCTCTCCTTTTCCCTAAATCTCCTAGGATTTTCGATAAATAATCCGTGGTGGTGACAATTTCTAGTAACATAATCGGTTCCATTAGTCTACAGTCGGAATCTGATAAGATCTTATGCACACATTGATTAGCAATGGCCATTAAAAAGGAATCGGCTGTTCCTTTCCCGATTTTTAGGTTTTTTAATACTATTCTGGTATCGACAACGGTTCCTCCTATTTTAGGACCTCTTTCCAATCCAGAAATAGCCCCTTTTCTAATTAGTTGCAATTGTTTTGGTCGAATTACTTGCAAATTTTCTAAAAATGGATTTTGTGGAGAGTTATCAACTTTGAAAATGTCGCTCTTTTCATCGGTTTTTGGTACTAGAACTAAAGTAATTGAAACCGATTGCTTTGCTCCAGCTATTTCTTTGTTAACCTCTAAAGAACCTTCTTGAGTATCTGATACAGTTTCTTTGTAAGAAATTTGTAAAGGTCCTAAATCAGCATCTACTTTGTATTCTGTCAAAAGACGGGATTTGATTATGTCTAAATGGAGTTCTCCCATTCCTTCTAAAACAGTTTGCATTGTGGTTTCATCATATCTCACCCTTAGACTAGGATCTTCACGTTGTAACTGCTTTAGAGCAGTGTCCAAAGCCGATTGTTGGGCCAAACTTGGAGGTTCAATCGAGCAAAAATAAACAGCATCGGGAATTTTTAATTCGTCGGTTAAATTTTGATTTGGTAATTTTTCCAAGGATTTTAAAACCGAAGCACTTCCTACCACCAAATCCCCAGTTACTGTGGACTTTAGACCTGCACAAACAGCAATATTTCCTGCAGAAATCGAATCCACTTCAACATAATCATCGGCTAAAGGTTCATAGATCCTTTGCAGAGTTTCCGATTTTCCCTCCCGTGCGACAGTCATCTTCATATTCTTCTTCAACTCTCCGTTATGGACTCTAATGATAGACAATGGACCTCTCTGTTTGTCGTGCATTACTTTGAACACCCTACCAACGAAATCATTTCCCAAAGATTTGAAGTTTCCGGAATTGATTTCAAATGGCGAGGGAAAGTAATCACAAACTGCATCTAAAAGTGTCTGAACACCCGTATTTTTATAAGCAGATCCCATCAAAACGGGAACTAATTTTTGTTTCACAGTAGCTGATTTGAGGGCGGATTTGATTGTTGCCAGGTCAAGATTATCATAGCCATTCTCATTGATTATTTTATCTGCCAAAAGATCGTCGTGACCAGCAATTTTGTCAATGATAGCGTGCCTTTTCTCTAATATTTCCAATTTACGTTCATCAAGTTCAATCGGTGTTGTTTTGTAGTGCTGCCCTCGTGACTCTTGGTCCCAGTACATTTCTTGAAGAGTTAAAATGTCAATAATCCCTGGAAGAAGTTGTATTTTAATAAGCTTAGAATATAGGTTTTATTTCTACAACGATCATTTTGTAACATAATTACTACAAAATAGTAATTAAGAATTCAGATAAAGAAAGCAAGATTGAACTGTAGAATTTTCTCTTTTAAATAACTAGAATAGTATAGTATTTACAAAAAAACTCAAGTGGTTAACGTCCTTTACAAAACAAATATTACAAGAAACTGCAATAAAAACTTTAATAAAACAGTTTTATTCAATTATTATTATAATATTTATCAAACATTATACGCTTATTCGTTAACCCAAATGGTTGTATTTTAAAATTTATATAATTTTACAATTATATACTGTTTATAATCCTGTATGTTAAGTGCTTCATTTTCGTTGTTGTAAAATCACAAAAAGAGTAAGAAAATTAGTTTGTGCAATTCCGTATAAAAAATAGACTTTTCTTCACTCAAATTGGTTCTGTAACGGTTTGCTTTTCTACACGGAGTGCTGAAATAATTCAAAATTTGAACGCAAATTGCCACCAATTTAATGAAAATACATATTGTTGTCAAAACCAAATTTATTTAAATATTTTAATATGAAAATTTCATTGTGAGTTGTTGTTGCACAATTTGAAAGAAACAGCTGTGAACGGTTTTATTATTAATTATCTATTAATTGGTATTTTTTTTAGAATTACACAAAATAGTGTTCAATACACATTTGAAATAGGTTATTACAGCACTTATTTACCTATTTTTACTCGTTGCGTTCGTAAAAATTATAATAAATAAATTCGTGCTGTAATAACGTCTATCTCATCACTTGTATCGAAACATACTGTTTTTACTGGTTTGTATTACTTAATTTTTGAGTATATTTTGTATTTACTCATTTGAGTTAAATGTAATAGAATCACCAGCAAATTAATATTATTTTGGAACAGAAGTCGGTTTCGCATTTGTAGTTCAGTTTATTTGTGAGATGTAAGGGTTGATTTCTTCATTGAACAAATACTATTATGGCTCATTACGTTCAATTTTAATACCTGTTTGTCAAAATCATGGGAAATGTCCCAAACAAATTTGCTTCCAATTTCTATTTCAAGATAAATATTGAAGAAAAGTAGCCAGGAATTAAGATTTGGCATGTCGTATAAAATTTTTAACTGTAATTTAAAAAATAGTGATTTGGAAAAATAAATAAAATGCATTAAATAGGAATCATTCGTTATTTTTGATAATTGGTCTATTTTACACATTTCAACCAAATTTTGTAGAATTATCAGTATATCCATCTTATTTTAACGCCAAGATTGTTTCACAGAAAAATTATTATTCTGGCTTACTACATTCAAATTTGATATTCTGACTGTCAATAGCCATTCATTTCATGATTTAATTGTAATTTGCCAAAAATAGCTATATGTTAGTCATATGCGAACAGTTTTTTATTATTCGAAATATGTTTGCATCTCTTCGTCGTGCAAACAAACATTAATGAAAAATATCAGTTTAATAACTATTTTAAATAATAAAAACTGTTCTCTAGAAAAAACTACATCACAACTAACTGAAACAATTGGATAATTGAAGTAAATTATTGAAGTTCCAGAGTGTTTCCAATAAGCAACTTTTGCTGTATATAAATTCTTACAAAACTATGAATAATTTATAAAGTATTGTATTTTGTTCTGTATATGTAATATGTAATGCTGTCAATAAATAATAATAATAATAATTTGTTTCATAAACCAAGTAGTTTAATAAAAAAAATACCTTTAAATCGTCCAGTTTTCTCGTCATAAATTGGCCACTGCAGAGGAACTACATCAGCATTGAGTTTCTTGGTTAGATCCTCAAGACAAAAAGCGAAATCTGCATCGAGGCGGTCCATTTTATTTACAAAGACCATTTTGGGAAGATTGTACCGGTCTGACTGGGACCAAACAGTGACTGTCTGAGCCTCAACGCCAGCAGATCCATCCAGAATGACCACTGCACCGTCTACAGCTCCCAGACTCTGCTCCACCTCCATGGTGAAGTCAATATGACCGGGAGTGTCGATCAAATTGATCCGGACATCATTGTGCCAGGGAAAAGTGACTGCTGCACTGCAAATCGTGATTCCCCGTTCCCTTTCCTGGGTCAGGAAGTCCGTCACCGTGTTACCATGATGCACCTCGCCCAAGGAGCGAATTTTCCCCGAATAAAAGAGAATTCGCTCTGTTGTTGTCGTTTTGCCGGCATCGATATGTGCCAAAATACCTATGTTCCGGATTATGTCAGGCGCATTCTTCGACCGGATTGCGTAGTCAACTTTAGTGGTACTTATTTTACGTGATAATTGAGTCAATATAACTGTTTTATTTGCAAAAAATCGAAAATTTCTAAACACCATAATAAAGAGCTGTCACGTTCTGGTTTGTTTTGACGTTTTGAATCGGTTTAAAAATGGGTTTGTTTTATTTCGTAACGGTTATTTCAGAATAATTCTTCTCAATTTATCTGTTATTTTATAATTTAAGAAAAACTCGGAGAATAAATATATTCTTTACAATTTTACGTTATTTATTTAAAGTTTTCTTTATAATAATTATTGCTGGATTGAAAAAAGGATGAAAATACTATTGCAGCCATTTTGTGGATATGTTGTAAATTCTCTATAACCAGTAAAGTAATACATTTATTTGTTCCAATTTAGAATTTCCGAACAGATGAATCCTTTGATTTTCTAAAAAAATTAAGAAAAGTATTAGAATATGACTTGTAATTTAAGGATTATATCTTACTTTGACATTATAGGAAGTGATCTGTATAAAATCCGTCATTAAGAGGGTTTGAAATGGACAGAAATTCCAAATTTAGATTGTCCTAAAATATAAATTTATTAGTTTAAGAACGAGAATAGAATACACCATCATACCTTTTCAAAAGTATTGCCAATTTCGAGCCTTCGATATCGTTTCATAAGGAATTTTTCAATCCGCATCACAGAAGAGTCTTTAAAAGCACATCTTAAGAGACCAAAATATTGTAGAGATGGAATCTTCCAGATTAATCTCAATATCTCTATTAATATTAATTCAATATCAACTGTTAATACTTCCAGGTTGGGAAAGTTTTCTATCTTTAATTCATCACATTTGAGTTCTTTGACATTTGTCAAAGTCAGTCTTTTTAAGCTGGTCATTGTAAAGTAGGGACAGATTTCCCCGTCCCAATTTGAGGATTTTTCGAAGAAGCCATATGCATGTTTACATCCTGATCCACTATAGATAAACTTGGCATCTTCCACTGTATTTGTTTGAACTAAAACCTCGAAGATTTTATTCAAGTTGTTTTGAAATCCTGGGAGACAAATGGAGATTTTCTTCAAGCATTTGAATTTATTTAGCCCGTTCAGAGTATCATCATCGAAGAATTGAACTTTGTGCCCTAAAATTAATGACTCCATTGTGTCTTTGTTGTTTTCTAAGAATATCCTGACCGTATTTGAGTTAAACACCAAACGTCCATCGAAATGCGCCTTTTTTAGATCGACTGCGAATTGTATTAAATTTGTTTCATGTCTTGCTGGACCAGAGAGTGTCAAGTCTTTGACTTGATTAAAAAGGGGCCGTAAAGTAGGTAAATCGGTTCTGGAAAATCTGAGAATATTTAGATGGAGACGTTTAATATTTTGGAGAGAAGTCCCGAATTGTTCCATAAACCAAATTAACGGTCCCGTCGAATACACTTTTAGATAGGTTATTTCACTAAATATAAGCTCTGCTTGTTCTTCAGAATATCCATATCTAATCGCTTCGATGTCGTCCCATTGAAACACTTTAAAATTTCTCCGCACAGGATCCTTAAATCGTTCCGAAGCCAGCAACAAGTTGATCAAATCCTTATTCCTCAGCTTTTTGAATATTTGGTGTAAGCAGTCGTCGTTCAACTCCATTAATGAAGCCATTTTGATTTAATTAATAACTAAAATAAAGCAAGTTTGGTAAATACAAAAAAAACTAAAACTTTCACTCTACAACTTGACAGCAAAGTGACAACCGGAAACGCGTGATAAAGGATGTTGAAACGGTAATTGACAAGATCAATTTTACCGGTTCATAATTTCAAGGGTTGGTTTATTTAAAATATCAGCTCTTCCAACGGAAATGAGTTAAATTAAATTTATTTAATTTAATTATTCGCAATGATACAATATGAAACCAGAAAATAAGCTTTCATTTCAAATTTAAGCATTTTAAAAATGCTCTTGTGTTTAATAATAATTGTTAACCGAGTTTCATACAAGATTTTTAAACAAATTATCACATAAATTAAAAAATATCTTCAATTTCTTTAAAAACTTACCGCACTTTTTTCCTTAAATCGTCTCCTACAAAACACTCAGCTTATAAAATCAACAATACATATCTGTTATATAAAATCTTTTCAGTACTAATATTTCGTCTTTGAAGAAGTTAATTGATTTGAGTTTCGTAATATGTGAATTTTTTCATTAATAAAATTTTTATTTCACTAGTGAAAAAAGAGTCATTGTTTACTTTCAAATTTTGTCTCATTGTAAAAATTTAAATTGCACATTTTATTGATTTTCGTGTATTTTTAAGAGGATTGGAAAAAAAACTATATTCAACTCTTATTTCAAATCGGGTTTAAGTAGGAAACGACTAAAAACAACTGATTTACACCCGTTGTTTTTCATCAAAAACTTTTTAAAAATTATTTTCATTATTTTTAAAAGATTGTCCTGGATTTTATTGAAATAATATGTCCATAACTTAACTTTCAAATGTGTAGTGTTTTTATATGCTCTTGAGATTAATAATGATTATCGACTGTGTTTAATACAAGACTTACATTTTTAAATATCACATAAATTTAGAAATACCTTTCATTTCTTTGAAAAGAATCCTCATAAGTTCCTAAAATCAGAGGGATCCTTTAGACATCTGTTATAAAATAGATATTTGAACGATAAATTAACAAAAATTAAAAATTCAACAAACGGTATCGGTTATTCTAGTATTTATTTTCATTTATTACAGTCCCTATTGCAAAAATAATTCACAGTAAAGAGGGGGGTTGGGGGCTGTGCTGGTACGATGAGACACATAGAATGGGCGTAGAGTTAAGTAGTAGCACGTGGGGGGAAATGATCGTTTAATATACATAATGTTTCTTTCTTTTTTATGTGTGTTTTACCGGTTGGGGATTTAACAGATGTACGACGTGGAGTGATCTATGGCGTTGCCGCCGCACGAGTCGGGCGGCTCTCTGTCGTCGGGGTCGTCGTCTTGGCGCTTCTTGAATCGGACCACACCATTGCCTGCCTCATCTTTCATCTCCTGGCAGTAGGAGAAGTTGTCGTTCAGGATAAAGTCCCTCAGGTGCAGCGGGAGTTCGTCTAATTGAGGGAGCGCCACCGTCTGATTGTCCTCGAGGGTATTTGTGTTCGATTTTGACAGATCCGCCATCCGGTAAAAGAGAATGTAAGGAGAGTTTGGCGGTCTTAATCGGTGCAAATCTTGAATCGAGCAGCGCGTCACAAAGTTGTCGTTAAACTTGTACCAGGAGTCCGGTTTGTCGCTCGCGTACGTGTAGTAGTGTCCCGCGTCCATGCTCATCCCCGAGTGCACCACAGCCGCGTACAAATTGTATTTGATCGGCTTGATGAGTTGGTCCCCGTTTGACGGGGTTGAGGATGAACTTGGAGAGGTGGTTGCGTTGGAAGACGACGCCTTGTCCGAATTTTTACTTTTATTAGTGGTTACGACGCTTCCCGGGATCACCTTCAGCGTGATTGACTCATCGTGATAGACGCTGTGCATTAGTTTCGCTCTTGTGTGGCACTGTTGGTCGTACTTAAAGTGCTTTAAAGTAAGGATTAAATTTCTTGGGGGCGCCACGAAATTGATCGACCTTTGGCCGTCGCACAGTTTTTCGCACTTTTCACAGAAATACTTGTTATCCCCTTCCAATTTCTCCGACGAACAGTAATAATCCAGTAAATTTTGAACGTAAAAACTGCCCTCCTCCACGGAACCATCCGCTTTGTCGGGAAAGGCGAGCGGAATGTCCCGGAATGAGTCTTTATTAGTGCTGGTCTCCCCACAGCTCAGACACTGGTACGTGATGGAGATGGCACCTCCAAAGGTCCTCTGAATAAGCGTCTGTCCATTCTTCTCCTCCTCATAATCCTCGTCCACCTCCATCATCACCTCCTCCTGCTCCCTTCTCTGTCTCTTCCTCCTCACGTTCAGCTCCTGCTCGTGCAGCGTGTCCAACAGATGGCCTAGGAACTCGGAGCTGTCCTGCTGGTGCCCGGGCAGAAATCCTGGCGGTCGCGCCGCGTGCAACACCTCCCTCGGCGTCAGCTCAGGCCTCTTTGAGTGCAACAACTGCGCCAACAGCTTCTGGATGTGGAAAATCAATTCGCTCCTCGTCGACGGACTCAGCGTCGATAGCAGAATCTCCCGGCTAAACTCCTTCGTCATAACCAACGCCTGCAGCACACTGTTCATGTAGCATGTGTTGCCCAAATTGACCAGACCCACGCGCGGATTGCAGCTCGAACCCAGTGACGCCGACGACGCAGACGTCAACAAACTATCACTCTGGTCGTCCTTTAGCCGCAACTCGCCCAGCAGATTTATTATTTGTTCCTGGAATGGTAGGGAGAGAATGATTTAATTGGATGTCATTTTATATTAAAAAATCGATTATTACGATAAAAATAGAAAGTATTTCTAGTAGTATTTAATTCTACGTGTTGTCTAATAGTTTACGGTGAGTAAAGATGTCTTTGCCAGTTGAGTAATAGTTATTTGAGCTACAATGATGTAAAGTCAACTGTTTTTTAACGAGTGGGAAACATTCGAGCCGAAATTTTTACAATTTCACATTAAATTTCATTATTTACAAGGAGAATTTAAAATTTTACATGTTTCACAAATGTTTCAAATGAAATCTTTACTTGTAAAGTAATCGTTAACGGTTCCAATTCCTCTTAACCACTTGGTCAAACGCCTATTTTATTGTGACATGGAATATTAGTTTGCTTTAATTTATGGAAAATAAATTTCTATTTAAAGCAATTTAAGGCTATTAATATAATTCACTTACTTTTTCACTAGTGAAATAAAAATTCAAAATTTTCACTGAGTGTCATAAAGTGAAACATTTCGAAACTGAAATGGATATCGAAAACTGTATGTTTGGATATGGGAGTGGAAAAAAAATATCGTCTGATTACAGCGATTTAAAAAAAATCGCAAAAAACCATTTTAAGTAGAATTTTTCTAACTTTTTCTTTTATAACTGTTATAATAATTAATTTAGAATGAAATCTATAAACTATTGTTATTAAGTAAAATGGTTGAAATTACATAACAACAAGAAATATGTTTTGAATAAGACAAACAAAGTTAGTGCGAAATATAAATTCATAGTCTATTATCTAAATATTCAATCTGTAAAAGCAGAAATTTCTTGTACAAAACTGTGTGCATGCTTTAAAGTCTTCTATGAAATTACGATTTTAATAAATATTATTATAAATATTCTTTTTAATAAATAGTGCTTGGCCAAGTTGTGAAATTGAGTTTAATTTAATAATTAAAACAGCTGTACACAAGTATTTTCTATAATTAATTTTAGATATGGTTTTCTTATATTGATCTAAGTGAATTGCAGAAACAGTAAGATTTTTATAGCAACAATTTTAAGATTTCATTGATTTTGTTGTACACAGTTCTTTGTTAAATTTGAATTATTTATTTTTATTTCGATGCTTCTTTATTCAAAATACTTTTAATTTTATCAAGTCATGGATGAATTTTAATTTTTAGAACAGAATTATATATAACAATTATATTAATTAATACGAAATGTCGAGAAATGTGTAAAGTTTTTACAATTTTCGTTTAAACACTATTATTTACAATTATTTGCATATTTTAAATTTAGCTATTTGATTGAATATTGCGGGAATTGTAATAAGTTTATTTGAAGAAACAGATTTTGTCCTTAAAATTCGTCTCACACAGGATCCGGATCCTCAATAAAAATGGCAGTTATAAGATTTTCTATTAAACTTCTTTCAAATTGATTGTTTTAAAATTTAATTTAAAAATATTGATTGTGCAATGGTATTAATTTCGTGTACAAACATATTAAACATTCCAGCAAAGAAATCCCTTCTCGCAAACGGATAGATCGTTTAATATCTTAATTATTACTAACCAACTAAAATATAATATTAATTATAAATCACAACAATTTTCAACTATCTATGACTTCATTTGTAGTCTAGTTATTTATTTTAACTTATTTTTAAATTTATTTTGCAAATCCACACCAAAAAGTTTCCTTTATTGGTTCAAATTTTTCAATATGGTGTAAAAAGCAGCATTTTTTCACTAGTGCAAAAAATAACCCCTTATACTACAAATTAAATTGGCACCATAGAAATACCAAGCCTATTACGCTTTATAAAAGCAATTGGACTTGAAGATGTAATATAAACCGATTTTGATCAGGCCAAATCACCAGGGTGTACAATAGACCTTAGGTCGCAGTGCAAATTCACCCTACAAACAACAACAATCGAATTGGCCAAGTCAAATTTAGTAGGAATTTTATATTCAAGTGTGATTTTTCTTAATTGCAAGATTATTTAATTATTTTTTATTCATTTAAGAGGTTTTCAGAAAATGCGTTTGACTATGATGTAAAATATTGTATTATCACCTTCTTCAGTCATTAAAACAGCTGGCTTAATATTTATAATTTTCAGAAATGCTTTAAGTCTTTCTAATTTTCATTTAAATATTTTAATCTACAATTATTTGCGTAAAATATTTCATTAAAAATTGTTTTGGTTTACTATTTTAAATAAATTACTACGTTATTTGCTTACAATTTCCCTGTAGTATTGGTTGGAGTCTGGAAAGGTCGTCATGAGAGAGTTGATGGTGATGAGCAGTTCGATTTCTCTATCGCCTAGTTGGTTTCCGTTGAAGGACCTGATCACATCGGGGATTCTGTAGAGCACAGAGTGGAACAGTTTGGGGGTGCGTCGCTCGCTGATCAGCACGATCCTAATAATGGGCAGCAGTTGGGACCGAAAGACGGGTATTTTGACGCATTTCAGCAGTTTCTCGATGACGGAGAAGGATATTTCTTGCAGGAGGTCGAGCCGATTGTCATTGTAGAGGCCTAGGACGATATCCGTGATCCAGGAGCTGATGTTCTGTGAGCAGCAGGTGGACGTGCACACCCAGTGGATGAGCACCTCAAAGACACGCTTCACAGCCTCGTTCGACTGAGTGTTGTCCTCATTCGTCAGAATCCACTTGACAGCGTTCGGAATCAGATTTTTGTTGAACAAACCGAGCACAATCGAAGCAGCCACAGACGGAAATTTCGGTCTAGTCACCATTTCATTGTACAAATTCTTTAAACACTCATTGATCACTAGTTGGCCATGCTCTGACTTGGGGTTGCACAAGTCGGACAAGTGCTCCTTGTAGGTGAGCATCGCACTGTTAAACTGCTTGATGCCCTCCTTGTCCGTGGGATGCTCCTCCTGGCACAGAATCTCGACCAATTTCGCACAGAATGTGCTCAAATTGTCCGGATTGGTGCGTATCAATCGCAACAAGCCGAGCACTTTGGTCATATTTGTTTCGTTGCCTTTGTTTTGGTTGTTATTGTCCTGAAGCATATCGTGTTTGACTGCCATTGTAACGACCGGGGGCTGTGGATTGCAGCAGACAGACGTCGGAGAGGATATCTAGTTTTGGCAGGCACCGTTGCACAATCCTTCTACACAGGCCACCACTGTAAAAGACGGGTAAATTGAGAGTACAATTCAAAATAATTATTCACTTTTGTTTTTCCGGATGAAGAAGAAAGTGTTGTACAAAAAAAAGAATACAAAAACAAACTGCCAAACCCGAAAATTTTTTGCAGTAATAATTAGCGCAAATAAAGGTTGGATATTTTATTTAAAACGCACTATAATCACGTATAATCAGAAATGGGGACACACACTGAATTTTGAAGCCAGAAAAAAGTCCAAAAATTCACTTAATGTTTTCGACCTTGAAATTTCACAACAACGGTGAACTTGGTTTCTGGCCAGTATAATCTATCTCCTCGATTCTATTCTGGCCTTACTTTATTATGACTAAATCATTAAATGACGCGAATTTTATTCGCGAAAATGTCATTTTTTTTTGCTTTGCAAATTACCTAAGTATTGGCCAATATCACTGTTTGTCCACACTTGAGATAACTTCAGCGACACTACAATCGTACTCGATGGTGGTTAAATTTAGTGTAATATTCGGAAAATGGTCATTTTCTTGAATTTTTCCCGATTTATTTACAACTTTAACCAATAATAATAATAATGGTGGTCATTTGGGACTTAATTGAGCTTCCAATTGGGACCGGAGTGAGTGTTCCAATAATAATCTCTGCGTGCAAATTTAACATAGTCAAGCCTAAACCAATTCTTGTATAGATTCATATGGATTTAATAATAAACAATGAACTCAAGGTTTGATTAACAAATAGGTCGCGAGGATTTTCTTTTGAGGGGAGAGGCTGTGATTCGTTTGAATCAGTCCGATTGAAAATAATCACATTCGACATTTATTGTATTGACTATACTCTTTACTTTAAGAAATATACATCATGTTTAAATTTTTTTATGGAAAAACAAAGAATTACTAATTTTTGCGATTATTTCCACATTTTGAAACAAAACAACTTTATTTAATCATTTTAGTGCACAATAATATTATGATAGATACTTATTTCGCGAACTTAAATATTTTAAAAGTTTTATCTGACTCAATTTAAAGTAATTTTCTTGAATTACACAAAGTTTAATATCTTACGTCATCATCGGAATTTCAAGTCACAATCATGAGTCGCTTAGTCAGGTTATTACAACAACAAACAATTGGCATGACTTCTGTATTGAGTGACTTTGAATGAACTGTCATTTTTTTCCGGATTGTGTTTGTGTGCGTGTTACGTGTTTTCAATTTATCGGCAAATGAAAATAATGAATTCCTAATTTGTTAATTGGTGGAGAAAAGGAAACGGTGTTCAGAGTAATAATATAATCATCGACAACCAGAGGAAATAAAGGAGGTAAATTATCTTAACAAATTCAATTCCTACACTCCTATTCGAGTTGTTAAACACAATTTTCCAGTTCACTATTTCCTATGTTGAGAAAAATTATATGGTATTTATGGATTTAAGAGAGTTTAACCTTTTTAATTTGTTATTAGTTAAATTTCGCTAGTGAGTTGTTTCAGGGCTTATCATTTGGTATTTTTCATGTTATTGATTTTTGAAAGATTTTACTGATATTATGTCTTTTAGTTACAAAGTAGATTCCAATTAGATTTTAAATTTACCGCGGAAATTTCCAAGATTTAAGATATTTTGAAAGACGAAAGAACCCCTTCAATAATCTCAAACAATGTTCTTCAAATTATTAGAAATAATACAATTCTAAGAGGTTTAACTTTTAAAATGGTTCTCTTTCCCTTGAATGTATTGTGAATAAATGATAAATTAGTCAATTTTGAAGGATACAGACTAATTCCTACTCTATTAAGTTCTCGAAATTCAATATTTTATCACAAATTAATAGTAATAATTAGTAAGGAAAAGATTTTTTTACTTTTAAAATGGTGAAACCCTTGAGTTCCTTATACTTTTAAAGAAATTCTTTGGGATGAATAGGTTACGGAGTTCAACAAACAGGGTCAAAGTCAATATTATCATAATAGCGTTATAAAACAAACACTCAACAATCATGTACGAGTAAAAAAAGAGATCAGTAAATCAAATAATATCTAAGCTGAATTACCATGGCGGATTAAGGCAGGATTTATGTTTAAGAATTTAATATAACAATAAACATCGGTGTGAATTTTGCATATCCTAGAAGACTGACTTGTTTTTATTGTCAGACTTTAAAAGAGAATCTGTATTTGTATAAGTTTATGGACCGGTCCGGTCCTTTGCCTGGATGATCCTCTCCCTCCATTGTTGTCTGTTGATGGTCACCTCTTTCCAATTGCATACTTCTAATAGACGATGTGCTGCTTCACTGCCTCGTACCGTTCCCTGGGCCTGTCTAACTAAAACAATAGAATTATTGATTCTTCCTATAAATGTTTATGAATTAATCTTTGTCAATGTGAATACAAAGTCATTGATTTTGATAAGTCATTAGATATTGCAATCATTTGAAATGATGATTATGTAAGCTGGAAACAGTGTTAATTTTTGTTATCCAATTTTTAAAACATGTATTTTCAAAGAGTCATGACACTCGTCAGTTTTGAGCAAAAGGCGGACAAAACTACGAGGGAGGGTTAATAATTAAGTAGATTTAGAGCCGTATGACGCTGTTATTGCAAAAGGATTATTTATTTGTTTAGAACATTTTTATAGACCCTTATGAGCGGTTTACATTGAAACTTGGTTCGATTTCCATTGTCTTCTTGTTTGTTGAGGCCGTAAACAGGTTTTTGCGAATAATGGCATTTCTGATATTTCTTCTTATCTTTCGAAGAACAGTTTAAGATCCATAACTGCCTGGGAAACTGCGTACAATTTAAGGGATAATTGTTAGGTTAGGGAAAACCCTAAATTTGCGAACTTTAAAAATTACATTATGATCAATCCTTTCTTCGGAGATATCCTTGAGGTCGTTCTTGAACAGCAAAATTTTCAATCCGATTAGTATTAGAGTTCACCCAACTATGTTGGCTGTCTGACTATTAATAAATATATCACACTGCATGTATATGGAAAAAGGAAATTATTCTGAATTGAATGGCTTTTTTTATAATTCTTATAAAGTTATTATTAATGCTGTCATTTAAGTTTAATCCTTAATTTTCCATTCTATTCCTTTTTGTTTGTTTAATCCATAAACTGGCCATAAAACTCAAACATCCAGAGCCAATGCTTGGGCACAAAATGATAAATATTGAAAGCGTCTGGTATTTCAATACTCCTTTGTAACCCTTGTGTGGACACAATTTACTAGTTTCTTATCGAGTACATTTTTCTTCCATAAAATTCGCGTTAAATGTGCTAATCCTGGTTGATCTTAGAATGAAAACTATCAGTAGGGACTTATGATATAAGAATTTTTCCAATGAAAGTAGTGGTTTAACAGCTCTTCTTCCTACTATTAATTATGCAAATTTGATACAGAAACATCATTTTGATCTTATACTGGTTAAGTATTGGAAATGATATACCTATGAGCACAAAGCGTACCTCGGTTTTTCACGTAATTCTTAAGGTATGGTCTGCGTCAATTACCTAAAAAAGGCTAAAAGGATAACAGGACTTGACTATGTTGAAATTTTGGAAAGATTCAATGTCGAATTAGAGAATAAAACGATAAGAAAAGAGACATTGTTTCGTCGATTCACGCATCTCTAGTTGCGAAAGCCAAATCGGCCGAATTATAGTTTGTTTCCACTGAGCGCCTAACTTTTTCTTTTGTTCTAATACTTGCTAGCCCATAAATCAAGCTCTTGTGTAAAAAAATCCAAAAAATGTCCTTATACTAGTTTCTACAAACTTATTGATCCGCCCTCGTATAGAATTTAAAAAATTTTCTAATTCAAAATTTTAATTTGATCAACATTAAAAACAAACAAATAAAATTTGAATAAATACCATGTTTTGATTTTGTAATGTCTAGTTTTATATTCAATTATTCGCTTTAATTTTATATTCTAAATGGTAATTGTTGTGTAATTTGTGTCAAACCCTTTTTAGTGTTTTTCATAGTTAGGTTTTCCTTTTAATTGCTATTCTAATTACGGAACTGTTTGTCATTCTCATGGATAAAATCAAATATGTAGATCTAATGGTTATTTAACAATTCGAGTGATATTAGGAATGGTGAAATACATAATTAAATTAAATTTATTATGCGATTAGATGCGAATTTGCACGCAATATTACTGAATTCCGAGAGGTGGAAAATCCAATATTTTATCACCTAAAATATTGCTAAAATAATATAATTCAGAGCGTTATTCAAATAATCCTCCAAACCATGGAGGGAGAGGGGAAGAGTGGAGGTGAAATTTGAATTTGATTGTTCTGCCATATAGACTGAGAGTGGGCTAATAATAAACTGGACTCTGGTTGTGGTGTGTCCTTAGCCTTGAACTGGTGTTGGGGGTGTCGATTGAGAGATTGATTAGATTTGGCTTTGGCATTTGAAGAGGTGCCTGCCTCTGGAATGATTTGTGGGCATAGCCGCACATCGTTAGTCGTAAAACAAAGTGTTCAATTAGTGCAAAATAGGCTCGTCGGGGGCGAATGTAAAACGGATTGTGTGTTTCCGGAAATGGTCGACTCGCTGGCCGGATAAAATCGGTTCGATTCAGGAAAAGGGACTTGACTGGTCACCGGTTTGCGCGTTTGTTTCGCTATGTTTTTTCTTTTTCGGGTTTTTTTACATTCTGACCGTTGTCGTGTCTCACCTTGAAATCCTTCGTTTTAGCAACTTAATTCGATTTTAATACAATTCTATATATTATGTTGGAGAACTTTACTTTGGAATGCCTGTAATTGAGAATAAATTAAATCATTAGGGAAATGAGCTGAACGGAGAGAATTGATGGGGCACTCAACTGGGGGGGTGGGTGGTAATTATCGACTGGCCATTTTACAATTAATGGCATCGCTAAAGACTTCAATTACAGAGAGACCGAAAAGGGGATTCGTCCTTTGGACAATTAGCAGGCAATAAAGTTGGATCGATCTTGGTTCGCGCCAAAGTCCGACCCTGTCCCGAATTATGAAATGATGATGATGGTCTGGCGGGGAGAGGACTATACTCGTATAATGAAAACATTATTAAAAGCCAATATTTTAACACGGCAAGAAAAGAATAACGTGAAAAGTTTTCAAGCTCACGCTTTTCTGACTTGTTTTTTCCTCCTCCGTTGGTCACTTGGATTTCCCGCCGCCGCCGTCCACCCACCCCCTTCCGTCCGTCCACAACATCAGCATACAATCCACCACTCCATTTTGTTTTTATTGGCCTCCGATATAATTATAATATATGTATAGAATGTAGAAATTGAGGAAAACACATCAGAATGGTACTTGCACGAAATGAAATTTTATATTCTAATGTGGTGATATTTGGAGAGTAGAGAAACTGGTTCAAACGGCGGAGCCCAGCTCGTTCAGTTGTCGTTCAGAGACGGCACGGTTCGGTTCTTTCTCTCCTTTCAAAAGGGCTTTCGGTGGCCAAAAGTGCCTTTTTAAATAACCCCTAGTTTTAGATTAATTATTAAATAGTGGATTTTTATATTAACAATGGATTACGATGAAAGGACTGTCAGCGAGGACGAGCGCGATCATACGCGTCCCAAGGAGAGCGGCGAAGAGCAGACCGAAGAAGAGGAAGAGATGGCAAAGTTGGATGAGAAAATTGGCTTCATGGGGGCGGGAACCATGGCCTGGGCTATCGGATCCGGAATGGTGAACAGGGGAATTGTGAAACCGAACCAAATCCTGGCCTCTGGACCACACCTAGAAACTATGGAGAGGTGGAAGGAGATGGGAGCCGAAACTACGACCGAAAATGAAGATGTAAGTGGAATTCTTTTATTTAATTCTATTGAAATCATTACATGCTTACTATAAAAAGTTGTTCATATTTAAACACTGTTGGATTATACATTTTGGTGCTGTGTTCTTTTCGCGAAAATTTAAAGAGTCTTGATTTGTCAATCGTTTGACGGGTTTCTTTTATAAATTATGTTAACAATTAAACACTATTTTTAAAATTTCCACTGTTTTATAAATATTATTTTGTTAGTATGAGTTTGATTTAAATAATATATAACACAGTTTTTATAATACAATAAAGGGGGGGAGTCTCTAATCTTATAGTACCTTTTTTACATACCAATCCATTTATAACCCAAAAAGAAATAAATAAAACTGTTTGAATATTAATTAAAGCAAAAAATGTATAAATATTTCTCATTATTTATTTCCTGCATATTAATTTCTGGTATGAACTAGAAACGTGAATTATTCGGTTTTTATTAGCGATCAGAAATGGAGAAATATTCATTTGATAATAACTATAAATTATGGTATATATTTTTTTTATATATAAAAGTGACTATTTGTTTCTATAGGGTGTCCCAAAAATTAATGCGATTTTTTAATTAAATATAATATAAAAAAAGTTTTAAATCTTTAAATATTAATTTGTCAGGGGAATCTTAAAGTTCATAAGAAATGGTTAATTATGTAGGATTGGTTGAGTAAAATAGGGAATACCATGAGATTTTTTCTTCCCTTATTTACATATAAAATATATGAATAAGATATTGTCAGATGTACGAAAACGTGACATTAGGTGTATAATGGACATCCACGTAATTTGCACTGGTTCTCCCTGCCTACCACCATTTTAACCTTACTAACTTATTACTATCGATAAACTAATTCCTTTAAATAATCTGAGGAGAGTTTGGGTCTAAACGGATAAAAGTGTTTATAAACTCGCACACCAGGGTAGTATAGATCAGACTACTTTAAAAGAGATGTCTGTTATTAGTTGTATGTTTGAATTGTCATCTAATTTGGGACTACACAAATCATGTTGTGAGGGGTTTTTCCCCTGCACTGATAGTCCTTGAAATAAGAATATAACCTGGGTCCTTTTTCAACTGTTCTAGGTGCTATTAATTGACTAATAATACATTGAAAACAAATAGTCACCGAAATGTCGAAAACCCGTTGGTTGAGACCCCCCATATTCCTTACAGGAATTGGAAAAAAAATTATAAAAAGTATAAAAAACTATTAGTTTAGAAAAAAGTCTATTGCTTGGCAAAGGGATCCAGAGGGATAGAAAAGGATGAAAGTATTTAGTTGGCACATTGGCCACCGTAAATTCATAACTTTATAAAATCTCGAATTCTAATTTTTAAGCCTTAAATGTGAAGCATTGGAAGAAACTTTATTTTTCATATAGAGTAAACAAAATCCTAAAAAAGTTAAATAACAAGATCATGATGGTCAATTCTTATTACCTTTAATAGAAATAGTAAGGTAATGAAATTTTGCTTCCATAATGCGATGGTTTTATCGGTTGTGTATCTCGTATTGTGTTCTTTTATAGCCAAGAAGCGGTTTTAACAGTTGCACGAACTTTATTTTCGAATAAGTGAGATCCATTCACAACGTTAACCACCCTAAACAGGCACTTTAAGAAAGGAGAGGCTTTTCAATAATCAGTCTTGGATTTTCAAAACTCAAAAAGCAGTTTCTTTATAAACCTAGTTTCCAATGTGAAAATGGGCTTTATGTTGTAATTGACAGCGCTTTTTGTTATGGTTTTTAACGAGGAAATGAGTGTAAAATACATTCCGTTAGGTTAGTTTTTTTTTTATCGTTTCCAAGTTATAAACGGATTTTACAGGACATATTTTTTTACAATTTTTTTAAAACACGATTATTGTTCAAAATGGCGCCCGAATTTGGAAATTGAGTTAAATTTATTCGTCAATTATAACTTTCTTTTTTCACTAGTGAAAAAAAAAAAACAAAATTTTCAAGTGACGAATTAAAAAATTCAAATCGATATAAAAAAGTAACGCTACGATATGAAATTGCGAAATTTCTTATATATTTAATTAACTTGAGACACGAAAAATTGAACAGAATTTAAGAAAAATTGGCTTTCTCTTGTTAAATACTCGTACTTAATTTTTATTGTTGAGAATTATTTTCTTTGATTGATTATACGGTTTTCTTAACCTTAAATATTATAAAAACGTGCTTCAATCAAACAACGCTTTAATTAATCTTGATCGTTGTAAAAATTTACATAAGGCACGAAAATTTTGACGGCGATTCGCCATCCATGTAAACAACGTAAAATTAGCTATAGTGCATGTGTGATAATCTGAAAGATAAAACGTCAACATAGTATGATGTTTTTAATTACCGAGCTAATGCCAGGGCCATAATTTAATGGAAAAATGAATTATACGCTGAAATGTCAATGTGAAACGGAACGTTTAATTGGATAATTTGAAGAAAAAAAAAGAAGTGTTGCTGTAGTAAGGCTAAAGAATGGCATAGAAAGAATGCCTATAAACTCCATCAAGTGCCTATCGGATAAGAGTGAATTCCCTTTCAGTCTTTTTCGTTATTTATTCACATAATGCAGAATCAATTACAAGGAAGTTTTTAGAGGCGAGCGAAAAAGGGAAATGTGGCGTGGAACACTTTCTGTGACTTGGGGTGCCACAATGCATTAAAAGGTTAAAATAGTATATAAACAGAAAGTAGTCACGAAAATCGCCACTAAACTCCTCATGAATAAGCCGGTTTTCTTTTGGGGGGTTTTGTAACCGGCGTTTTTTGTTATTGTGAATTATTACTACTATTGTTATTCGCAAGTTTGGCTTTCTTCAAAAATATATTCCGCAATCTAGCGCGGTGATTCTTATTATTCTTGATGGCGAAATGTGTTTTGTTCATGTGGGAACCCAGATTGGAATCTTGTTTATATAAAAATAATTCGTTTTAGCCGGTTAGTTGTAGATTTTTAGAATTAACATTTTTTCGACGACCTAGGCTAATGTGAAAATCAATATATTCGAAATAAAAACCAAAGTTTTTGTAATTATTAGAATTAGACAATTGCAGGAGGTAATGCTTATTTAAATTATGTTATTTTTATAAATAACTGTGATTTAAATTATTAAAAACTATGAAACAAATATACCATTTAATTTAATCATTACCTCTTCTTAATTTCTTTTATATCAATAAATGTGAATGAAATAAATTTAATGACAAAAATATAAATATTTTCTTCGACGACCCAACATCCGTTACCGGCCTAGGTCTAACCAATTGGTTTTAAGTAATCAAAGTTTTTTAAATGCTCTATCTCGGTTTTTCCACCAAAACAGAACACACATACTCCGAAAAAGACCATTCTTTTCATAACATTCATATGTATCCATTCATTCAATGGCAGCAAATTACAAGTATTATTGAAAGATCCGTTTTATCTCTTCGATTTTCAGCATTCCAACCAAGCTTTGAAAACCTGTCTAAATTCGAACAAATTATGTTGACCACTGCCCTAACCCGGCCCTTACCTATACGGAAGTATGTACAAAATGGCATGGTACTTTGTTTTTGGATTATAATTCTTTATGGGTAGCACACAACAACGCCATGCTATACAGTAATCATGTTTGGTTATCTATTTATTAAAGTTAATATTCAATTGCTGCAAAAAATGAGCAGAAAAAAATTTAAGCAGCTTGAAATACAAATTGGCGAAATCGTTTTTTTTAAACCGTATGGATAAATTGGTATACCTGTAAATTCGATGTATAATTTTGCATTTAAAACAATTTTTTCGCAAATTCAAAAAGTGTTAACCCAATGCCAAAAATTTACCAACATTCTCCGGGGTTAAATTATGAAAAAATATCGGTAGAGTATATACTCGTACATCAACAATCCTCTTCATTATAATGAGAAGTATTAGGAAAAATTCGACTTCGATATCGTCTTGCCTCCAGGACTGACGATGAGTTGAGTGTTTATAATTTCTGGGCTTTTTGGCAATCTATGGACAAAATATGTACGGCCAAATTAAATAAATAGCACTTATAGACAAAACGACAGGTATGCCATTTTGTCCATATGTAGTTTTGAAAAAAAAATTAAATAAAAATATAAATATGATTCTATATCTAGAGAATCTTTTTTTGAGACCAAGATGAATCTTTGAGGGATAAAAACCACCAGGATAATATGTAAATTAGCGAAAATCTGCCAATGTGAGAAATTAAACTGGATGTTAAAAAAACTCCTTACGGTGTAAAAACTTCTGAAGACCCTCACACTTAGACGCATGGACTGAATGCGTTCAAATTCTGTCAGGTTAGTGAAAGCCTTTTTGTCACATGATAGTTCAATCAGATGCGAGCTAAAAACATCAAAAATCCAAAAACACCCCATATTGTCCATATATGCCATTTTGTTCATATTTCCCCTAATTATATCTGTAATAGTTTCGAACTATAGCAAAAATTAAATTAATACAATATTTAAAGTTATTCATCATTATTTTGAAAGATTTAAAAATCATATTCATATAGTCATTTAAGACAACCCATGAGCCTAATATCCCAAACCTATCCTGTAACTAACCAATTGAAACCCAAACTAATAGAGCGACTCTTACAACACCCTTCCCAACCCTGATCCGGAATATTTCCATCAGTGGACGAATGAGGGAGACGGGCCAGGAAGGAAGGTTAATAATCGACGTCGTAAGACCAATAATCGATTATAGAGGAACTCCTTGTATGTTTGTGAGCTATAGCCCCCGAGTGTGGCTCAACGCTCAACCCAACATAACATAACACATAACATAGTCATTTAAAGTTATAATGCTTACAAAATATATAACCTAACTCTAAGAAATTTGAAATCATTATAGAAAGTCATACCTACTGTTATGAAAATCTATACTGTGAAAGGCTACCGAACAAAATTCGTTTTAATTTTATGTAATACACATGACTTTTTCATTCTCCTACTATTTCCTTGAACGAAAATTTATATTAAACCAGGTATATATTTTTTGTTGTTATTTATTGGATCTTTAATTTTTTTAAATTAAGATATTGAATCGATTATTGAGCACTGGTATAAATATTATTTTTCAAAAAGTCTTTAAGCACAAGATCTCGGCGACGAATTTTAAGCACAACAACCTTAAATGCTTCAATCTTGAAAAAATTACCTTTCTTACAAAGGGAAAAGTAAGCACTTTCTGAAATAAAGTGGTTTTTTTTCAAATTTAAAAAATGTGTTCATTAACAAATATATTTTTTACAAATAAATTAAATTATTGTGTTATTTCATTGAATTTTGAAAATAAAAACCAATTTATCTTTATATAAAAAATCTTCTTAAACCATACATTTAATAGGAAAATTATGATTTTGCACAACATTACTATCAATTATTTGCTTACTGTTGTAATGGGAATTTTTGGAACAGATTTTTTATCTATTATATTTTTTATTCCAGGTCCTTATCAAATCCGATATAATTTTCATCTGCGTTAAGCCCCATGTAGTCGAGCCTTTATCAATTGAAATCCAGAAGAACCACATTCGATCGGTTCGAGATAGAGACAAGTTGTTTGTCTCGGTTGTGGCTGGAATAACGATAGACGTTATTGAAAAGTTCTTTTATTTTATACCGGAAATAAAGATTATTCGAACCATGCCCAACACTGCGATGCAGGTGGCAGAGGGATGCACCGTCTTCACTCCGGGCAGATACGTAACCCAGCCGGACGTGGAGAAGATCTACATGATTCTGAATGCGTTGGGAATTGCCCACGAGGTTCCCGAGAAAATGATTAACGCTTACGCAGCGATTACGGGATGCGGTCCAGCCTACGTCTACATGATCATCGAAGCCCTGGCTGACGGAGGGGTGAAGCAGGGCATCTCAAAAAGCACGGCCATTCAGTTTGCGGCGCAAACTCTATACGGCAGTGCAAAGACATTGTTAGAGACAGGCAAACATCCGGCCATTCTAAAGGACGAAGTTTGCTCTCCAGGCGGCACTTCCATAGCAGGAATTCACGAACTGGAGAAGGGCGGACTAAGGTAAGAAAGCTTGATTAGGTTTAGAATATTATATCAAATTCAAAAGATTTGATTTTTAATATTTTTATCAAGGTTAATGAACAAAGAGGTCGCGCGGATTTTCTTTTGAGGCTGTAGGGTCCGTTTGAGTCAGTCTGATTTAAAATGATCACAGGATATATTTATTGTGTTGACTATACTCTTAATTTTAAGAAATCTACATAATTTGTTTAAAAACTAACTTTTGCGACTATTTCCACTTTCGGCTCTAATAAACTTTCTTTAATCATTTCAACACACAATAATATTGTTATAGATACTTATTACACATACTTATTTACTTTAAGTCTTTTTTCACTCAATTTAAATTAATTTTCTCCAACCACACAAACCTAAACAAAGTTTCAGATTTCGGAGATGACGTCATCAACGAAATTTCAAGCCAAAGCCGCTTACTCATTGTTGTTGTAAACAAATAATCGGCATGACTTCTTCTGTGTTAAGCGACTTTGATTTTAATATTCCATTAGGAAAAAAATCAATAAATTTTGTAATTAACATTTCGCACCGTGATATGTATTTTACTTAAAACATAAATCTCGTTTTCGCATGTGTTCAATAATTATTGTATAAAATTGCTATGAAGTATTCAAAGCTTATAATTTGACTTAAAATAATAATANCTTTGATTTTAATATTCCATTAGGAAAAAAATCAATAAATTTTGTAATTAACATTTCGCACCGTGATATGTATTTTACTTAAAACATAAATCTCGTTTTCGCATGTGTTCAATAATTATTGTATAAAATTGCTATGAAGTATTCAAAGCTTATAATTTGACTTAAAATAATAATATGTTGCATATAAAAAGTGTGAAATAATGTGGCACCCGATGCAAGGGACACTGAAATTTTAGTTTTATTTTTACACAACACAAAAAAACAACACAAATTAATAATTTGAAATTGTAATTTTGTTTAAAATTCAAATTTAAAGACGGTTCCCTAAGAAATGTAATATCTGCCATTATTTTATTGAGAATCCTAAGTATCTTTTAGTATTTTCATGACAAAATTTGAAATTCAATTAACGTTAAAGCGCTCTTTGCAGTAAGCAACCCAGATGACATTCAATTTTTTATGCATTTTTGTAGCTTAAAATT
>JXOV01030536.1:0-13056 GCA_001014945.1 Clogmia albipunctata
ACATGCTGCTAAAGGCTCCTCGAGCTTTAGCAATTCTGCTGGTTATATCTGCTGCGGCCCCTCCATCTGTTGATAATATGCTGCCCAAGTAATTAAAGCTTTGAATAAAATATAAGAGAGAGTTTTGAATCTTGATTTTTAAGTGAATTATAAGGTACGTAGGGATTATTTATGGGATAGTGTATAAAGCAATTTTGCAATAAATGTTTCATAAAATGCATGTATTATGAACAATTTATAATAAAAGTTAAAAACAAATAAATTTCGTATGTTTCACTTTATGGCGTTCAGTGAAATTTTTGAATTTTTATTTCACTAGTGAAAAAAATGTCATAAACAATCCAACATATGCTATTTTTTGTTGAAAATATTAGATTGATATAAAAAATAAACTTTACCCTAATCAATAAGATTTTTAATTACTGTTTTTTTATTTGGGATTACCCGTATTATTACAATTCTTTGGACATCACAGGGGCTGGGATTTGGGTGAAAAGTTTATTTACAGTGATGGAAGAGGGTTACAATAAGGAACTTCAATTGGTTGCAATACTTTATAGTGAATCGTTGACAAGCAGTTCTTGGTGTCCTCCTGTTAGTCGTTTTAGGCGGACTGCTATCTCTGGATTGTTACAGATTCCAATTTTAGAGTAGCCAGTCCGTGGATTGTGTTGATTTCAAGGTTTTTCAGGAGTTGATGAGTTCTAATTGACGAAGGTGCTCCAGCCAGAGTTCTAATCATTTTTGAGTGATGTTGGTCAACTCTGGACCTAAGGAATTTGGAGCAGGTAAACCATAGCTCCAAGGAGTACATCCAGATTGATAAGATCATGGCATGGTACAATAAAAGACGTGCTTCGAGTGGTATTTTGGTCCAGCTGTTTGTGGTCCAGGTGAGGCTTCTAAAAGTCGATAGTGCTTGATCTTGCGTCTATGTGGGTCTTCCAGGTTAGCCTTCGGTCCAGGTGAAAGCCGCCGATTTATGTGGCACAATTTTTTTGTGGATATACACGGGGGTACAGTTACTGTGGCGTAGGGCAAACTTCACGTTGACCGATTTTTAATCGTTGATTTTAATACCCCACTCGACCAAGTTTGCGACTTGGCTGACAAGTGGGGTATAAATATATAATTTTATTTATGCCCCTTGGGCCTTTTGGTTTACATTTCTTGTACTTCATTTGACATTGAATTATTTCTCTCTTTTCTCCAATACCGAGCGCATCCAGCCTTCTCCTCCTCCTCTCTCGTCAAGCAACCGTTCATATGATCTAGTGTCCGGACAGCAGCTCCCACTCATATGCTCAATGGTCTCATCGGTCTCCCCACACACTCTGCACCTACGGTCCTCCCTCCAGCTGATCCTTCCCCTCTCCTCATTACCACATCGGAATCGTGCGATGAGGCTGATACTCCTACCCCTCTGTAAGTACCAGGGCGTTCGGTCTGTCTGGATTCTACTGTAAAGAGAAGAATTAAGAGAATTGTATTGTTGCTGCTGCCAGCATTCNAGCTGATCCTTCCCCTCTCCTCATTCCCACATCGGAATCGTGCGATGAGGCTGAGATGAGGCTAGTGTTTTGCATGGCTTTTTTATGTTAATTAACTAATCATGTTAGTTTTAGAAATGCTTCACGGGCCGCATGTTGCTCATACCAGCTGTAGGCTATTTTCCCAATATATTGTATTATTCCACAAACAACACTTTCTTAACAAATTAAAATTCAATTATTTCTCTATTGCATTTAATTCAAATATTGTTGTAATTTAGGGATATCCTTTAAATACTCGTATGATAGAATTTCTTACCCATTTTGGACATTTTTGCCATTAATAAAAGAAAGTTTCTTTTAATATGTAGTCTTGACTTAATTGTAACAAAATCATAGCTTAGTTCAATTTTAATTGAATTTTAAAGTGTTATTGTCTATCTCTTAGCTAACAACCTGTATTTAAATAAAAATGATAGATTTTTGAAAAGTGCACCAGTTAAATTTTCAATGAACCACTTAAGAATATACATGAAAAACCCAGTTAGTAAGTAATTGAAGTAATTTCGAGTTCATATTCATATTTTGCGACATAAAAATTTGCACAATGGATGACATGACGCTTCCCCGACAAAAAGGAGGAGCACACTTTTAATCTGAATTTAATTCCTGGGTTATAATAACTGAGGTAAGCGGATGACCGAAACGGCTCTATCTGTGGATGCTAATAGCTCTCGGGTCGCCTCTGTGCAAAAGTGTGCAGAATCGGAGCAGGATGCTACATTTTATCTTTAGTACATTTCCCGGGGTTTTTATTGTCGTTAGTGGCGTTTTCGAGTTTTATCTCGGGAGCAGGGAATTTATACTGCGATGATTATGTTGATGATAATATCGGTGTGGAGTAGCCAGGCAAAGGTGTCGGCCATAAATTAGCAATATAATGTATTAAAGATAATTGAGGCGCAACAAGTGACTTAAATTTACGATTAAATTCAAGGGAATTCCCGGGAATCACGAAAAGAATTTTATGGTCTCAGTTTGGCGATTCTCTTACTCTACTCTTTTTGCGGATTGAGTCATTATCTATTGAATTTTATGTGTTTTCTCCTAGAGAAGCTCGGGCAAATAAGGAGTAATTATATCCTTGGATTCGTCAGTTATTTGTTTATTTTATTAGAATAATAAAAATCGAATAAACCTTAAGGAGGAGATCACAATGAATGACTCTCTCTCCCGTTCTCCTAAAAGAGCTCATTTATTTACGCTGAGATTTAAATCATTCAGCAAACCCAATAAAGCTTCATGAGTTATTTATCCAGGCATTTGTTATGGGTTGTGGCTTGTCCTTTTGGCGGAAGAGCGAGAGACGAGCGCCGGAATCGTAAAGTAACCTGTTTATCGGCACTTTGAATCAACAACACCGCCTCGGCTTTCCTTTTATCGCCTCGGAATTAAACGGAAACGTGTGCGAATTCCCCGCGAAAACCAAATACTCAATATTCAGGCTTCTATTCTGCCCGCAAGAACCACCACCGCCACCATGCCACCGCTTAGAGAAGCCTTGGAAAACAATTGTTTCTATTGTTCGAAAATCCCCTTTTACGATGTCATTTCGCTATTATTCGGAAAATGGCATGATAAAAATTTATAATATCAACCGATTCGAGACTGATATTGAAGACAGATATTTTATTCAGAGCTTTTTGTATTAGATGGTAATTAATTTAATGGTTTTTCTATGGTATTATCTAAAAATTTTCATTAAGTTTATAGGTTCTTTCATATAAATTTCAAGGGTTTTAAAATATCATAATATATTGTTATCGTAAATCGACAATTTCGCAGTCTTAAATCAAAAGATTTATTTTGAATTGATTAAGGAGTTAATTAATTATAACATATCTTTTTCTTTCTTCTTAATATTTAACGAGAATGAATCTTTTAATTCCTATTTTAATATCATGAATTTAATAAACTAACCGTTTAAGATAAGAGATTATCCTCAATATTGTAAAGTTCTTATTCATTTGGGGGCTAAAGAAAATAATTAATTTACTCGATTTTGCCTTATGTGGGTTCCAAATATTAATTGAGCTGATAGTTTTGAGTAAGTTCATATCCTGAATGAATAAGAGCTATATTAGAAAATATTATAAGAAACTGTAACTTTATTAGCTATCCTATTGTGCCCATATTATTATCCACAATGTACAATGAGCCCAGTTTTCGATAGTAACCAGTGCTAAACCGTCTCGAAAAAATTATGGAATTTCGCTGGAATTATTGAAATTTTACTGGAATTCAAATTATATTTGTACACGAAACTAATGCAAATAAATAGTTTAAAATTAATATTTTGGTAAAACTCAAATTTTGAGAAGGTTCCCTATAAAATCTGATAACTGTCATTATTTTATTGATGACACATTTTCCAGATTCTATGTGCACAGTATTTAAAAAAAAAATTCCAATTCAAATTAAATTCACTTGTCATATTCTAGTTTACAAATTTGCCACTAGTTGGTCAACGTGTCGATTTGGAAATTAACTGTTACAATACATTTAAAACGAAAAGAAGGCAGAGACACCGTCAACGACGTTAAAGATAGTCAGCTTTTGTATACAATTATCATGTGCTTCTAGGTGGCGCAGGACCATCATTACTTAATTTCAATCTGATTCTTATATTATTTCCTCGTATTTCCAAATCAGGGGTTTTAGACTTTCAATATGAACTACTGGAGGTCGGCTATTACATCGTGGAGTAAAGGAAGTACGGTTATAGAGCTGACCTAAGTCAATTGTACAATTTTTTTTTTTTACGCGATTTCGTAGATTGATTCAAATATTTGCAAATCTGTTATTACATATAGTTGGAAGTTGTTTAGAGATAAACTCTGTGTAAATTTGGTTCCAGGGCAAACAAGGATATACGTATGACTATGTATTTTAAATTTTTAAGGATATTTTGAAATTATAGCATTTACTGCCAATTCAAAAAATAGAAATTCTATTCGATGTATATATTACAAATTTTAAAACTGTTTCATTCTTTACTAAAAACTTTTAATGAGTTTTTTTTTGCATAAAATTGATATTTTAACACTTCGAATGTCATTTAATTACAGTAATTTTCAATGTATTATGCAAAGGGGTATTCTTTAATGCAATGGCACTTTTTGTTTGTCGAATCCGAGATTATTTAAAATATTTGTCGTGTATTTTTAAGAGAATCACTTAAAAGATGTCATGTTGGGGTGCAAATCCGTTCTTTAATTCGGAAAAGAGAAAAACCCGCCTGTGGCTTGTTTTTTTAATGGTTTTTAATACTTTTATTTCGCATAAGTTAATTTAAAAAGTAGATTTTTATGGTTTTTGATGTTTTAATTTAAATTAAATAATCTAAAATTAAAACATATAAAATATATGTCAAAACCTTTAAAATAAATTAAAACACATGAAGATAAAAGTTTAATTAGTTAATTTTAAAGTTGTTAAACGTTATTAAATAAACTTAAAGTCATTTTAATTGACACTATATTTTGATGTGAAATTCATTTAGCAAATTTGATTAATGAATTTAGTTTAGCAGTTGAGTGAAAGATTTACGGAATCCAAGAAAACAGTTTGCTTCCATAAAGTATCCCCCCTTTTTCGTTATTAAGCAGTAAATCAATTAAATATGAACATTATATGAGCCATGAATTTATCTTCATCGCCTTGTATCCTGTCTGGATTCGGGACTATTATTTAATTAAATTCAGTTGTCGACGACAGTCGTCGGATGCATGGAAGCTTATGTTCTCCGTTTGGTATTTAAGCTTAAACATTGAATGGGATAAGAACATGAAATATTTGTACTAGAAATTGAAAGTAAATATGAAAAATTGCGAATTAGATAAATAAATACTTTAATCTGTGCTTTCTGATTACATTCCCTTTTTTATCCGATGTCTTTGAAGAATCTGGGAATGAAATTTCTTCAGAGGAAAGATTGAAAGTCGTTTGATTAAAGAATATTCATAATGTTACATGACGTTCTTCTTGGAAATTTCTTTCAAGTTCAAATATGTATGTTAATGTGAATTGAAATAAGTTACATATTTAATTTATTTGGTTTAAATTATACTTTAGAGTTTATATTCTTTGTATATGGTCCTAGGAAAAGTTCATTCATAAATGACGAAAGGGTAATATGGAAATGGAGATGTAATACTTTGTTATTGGGTTTATTCTTGGAACTTTAAAACAAGCAAATAATAAAATTATTGCATTTAGATGTATCCATCTCTGCGAAGGTCTAACCAATTGGTTTACGCAATCGAATCTATCTAGATTTGTTGAGGCCAGAGATATTATTTGTAAATGTAAAAATTGTAATTTTTAGCAACGCTAACTTAACAATAAGGTTATCCAGATCTGTGGTGGTAATAGTAGTGGAAACGTCATCGCTGTATGCAAGGAAATTAATGATAATTTTATGACAAAAGACTTTTAAAGTAGTTTTATATAATCAATACAACCCGAGACAATATTCTTTGGCTCTAATATGCTAAATGACCGTTATTCTGAGCCGAAATGGGCAAAATATCTGAAAAATTCTGTCATCATATTTGGTCTAAAAAGTATTGAAATTTGAAAGAAATAGTGTTAAATTCGGTACAATATAGTATCTAGATAACAATACACATGTGTCTAGTCCTCATTTTGAGTTCATACAAAATCAAAACAATGAATTACAGCGGAGTCGATGACGTCACACATTCAACCAATATCTGGACAACTTAGTTAGTCCAAAAATCAATGAATATATATTGCAAATATAATTAAATAAATATTAATCATAGAGTTTTTATTAGTGAAAACGAGTAATGAAATTCGAGAGAAAAAAATACGGACTGATCAAGGCTCGAACCTGGGCCCTTCGAGTTGAAAAACTTAGAAAATAAATAATCCCAAATATTTTTAAGAGAAACGTGTATCAACTTAAGGTAAGAGACATCACTTGAACATTAGATCCTTTTCTTTATTTAAACTAAACTTTAACCAAATGAAATCCTTGGGCATATTTATTTTAAACAAAATATTTTGAAATGTTTATGTTAAGAAGAGAAAATATTTTCAAATGTGTTTGCTTCCTTTTTCAGGCTTCTGTTGGATTAGACTTTCAATTCCCCTGCTGGTTGCAAATAAAAATTGGCTCGTGCCGATTGCGAATAAGTGGTAATGTGCGAGAGTAAGTATTATTGGAAGTCTTTATTGGAAAAGCGGCTCTCGCATAAAAAGGAATGTCCTTAATATTTCATTTGGGTCTCGCCATAAATTACAAATTACGCTGTATTACTGATCTGACACACAAGTGTTGGGGGGAACAAGTGCCGGGCTGGGTATGTCGGTCCTTGAAAAGTAACGCTATTCGAAACCATTTATCGTCTCGAGGGTTTCGTTACTGGAGCTAAGAAACCAGCAACAACAATAAGCCAAGTTCGGTAACTATTATGTTTCCCTTGAATCGAATCGTGGTGTGTTTTATTTGCTTAAATTGTTTGGCATTAAAATTATCCCCGAGGTATTGTATGTTATGAGTTTGTATTTATTTGTAGGCAATCTTCCTCGAACGTGCTATATTTAAAGTAAATACTGTAGGATGAATTATGTAATACATAATCGATTTGTTATGAACATTCGTAGTAAAACTAAATTTGAAATTTCTTCCTTTCAACTATGAGTGCTAAACTGCTAACAATAAAATGCCAATAAAATAAAAGACGATTATAGTTTAATGAGATTCTTACAGAGTGTTGAGATTGGTATAATTTTAATTGATCAAATAAAAGCCTTTGTTTCATCTTTTTCCTTCACATTCTTAATTTGATCTTAAGAATAAATGCTCGTAAGCCATGCTGATTGTTATTGTATTGCGTCAAACTTTGTTTTGGTGGCTTATGATCTAAATTCTTGAAATTGACTTTAAATTGAGTGAAAAAAGATTTTTAAAGTAATTAAAAACGTGTGTTAAGAATCTAAGATTATATTATTGTATGTTAAAATGGTTGAGGTTGTTTTGTTTCGAAATTTTGAAATAATCGCAAAAAATCTACTAGTATTAGTTTTTTTGTTTGTCCATAAAAAATGTGTTTAATGTGACGAATGCATCTACAATGACAGTACTTAGGGCTCCGACTCTCTGTCAAAATTCGACTTCTGTTTTTCATCAAGGTATTCAAAATGTCGTCATTTTGATTATCAAAAATTGTATCAAATTAGTCTCCTAGCCGAAAATAAATCAGTATCAACTGTCCCGTGTGCATTTAATTTTGACAAAACACACACATGCACAAACGGAATTTTTGACTTAATTGATTAAATTCCTTTCCCGGAACCATTAAGATTTCAGATCGATGTGATCAACGACTGAAAAGGTAATGTTCTCCGGTGAAATTTATTGTATGTTTTAATAATAGTTTAATTTCCGTGAAGAAAATGATGTTTTCTAAATTTTATTTATTATAATACCATAATAAGGAAAACCAGTTCAAAAGAATCAAATTATTGTTTCGTTTTATTATATAAACATAAATCCCCCTGAAAAGTAAAATTATAAAACTCAAGTTTCAAAGTCTAAAATAAATTTTTCCGTCGTACATTTCTATAGGGAGTTTCAGTAAACTCGAGACGATTTTTTTTCCTCTAGGAAAAGATTCCAATTGGAAATGGTAACGGCTTTCATTGATAACGTCGCTAAATTTTGTTTTAAAATTTTGTTCGTCAGGTTCATTCATATTTCACCTCATATTTAATTAATTACTTGGTTTTTCCTAGTGAGAATAATAAGAATGTATTCTACCTATAGTCATTATTTTGTTGTATTACCGAAAACAAAATAATATAGCGTTAAAAAAATATCTTAAAAAAACATGAAATACGAATTTGTTTCGCTGCTTGAAGGGACGGAACAGAATTACAATGTATGTTTTTGTTGAAGATTCGGGAAACATGGAACAGGGAGTTTACTGAAACCGACTGCTGTAGGGAACTTGGGGTAGTCTCAACCAGATCGAGTCAATCCGTCCACTTTATTTATATGTTTGCGTCATTGCCTTATAATTCGCTTGAAATGTTATTTGGCAATGTTATTGATATTAATAAATGGAACATTTTTTTTGCGCTGAAAATATCCTAGGCTAGGATTCGATCCCATGTCCTCCGGGGAGGCAGTCCAGATTATTAAGTACTTGACTAGACCATACAGGCGGATATTGGAATATAAAACAATAAGAAATCATGGTATTATGTTATAATTTGTTTACGTCAAAATGAGTACTTTAAAATTCATTACATAGTGAATTGGTTTGAAAATGTAAGAATCCATGTTTAACTACTCAAACCTATTATTATTTAGCAGTGATATTACATGAACAGAAAATCAAAGGAGTGTAGTATTTTCTTGCTAATAGCAATCTTGTCATCTTAACTAATGAATTGTTTGTTTTATATTAAAGAGTTATTGGTTTTTCTAATGTACTGAACAATAAAATAAAAATACCTTTTTCAGTTATTTGGCTTTTTATCGAAGATTGACAGGGATAGAGAAGTTATTATTGAATAGATTTAGATATGACCGTAAGCATTTATATTTGATGAAAATATTTCTTAAATCATATCAAATTCTTGGAATTGGTTCTAAAATTAGATACAATTTTTTCCACTTTCAATCAACCATTGGTAATGGCTTATGAGAAATCTGTAACTTTTCCCTGTATTGCCATTATTTTTTGTGTACAAAAACTGCGTAAGGGTGAAATGTAAAAAGATCATGTGGGATTGAAAATGAAGAAACAATAAATCGGGAGCGAGCAGTGGTTTTGGCTTAATGCCGCAATTCTGCTACGTAATCCAGAATGAATTGGGAAAAGTGTTCGAATTAAGATTTAGCCCCATTCAGGCACAAAAAACAAACAAACAAACATAGCTTCGAGAGGGGGGGATGGGAATCGGAAAGGTAGAGTGGATGAATGAACAGAGGAATACAGTGGCAAAACAATGACGCCTTGAATGAAAAAAGGAAAAGGCAACCTGCGATAAGATTATAGATTGAGCGGTACTATTCCAATTAGTCTGGCGGCAGTTGTGGGATTTTGATTTAAGGATAACCAAGGGGTTGGATTGAGTTGTAGGCAGGTGGGATAATGAATGCTGGAATTGGTTATAACAAGGGCCATTATTCGGCGCTTGGATAGAAATAGATAGAAATAAAAGAAAAGTTATTATCATTCAGAGCGGGTTCGAGAGGCAATTAAAATGGAAATTCCCAGATGCTCACTTTTTTCTCCCTGTCCCTGTCAAAACCGCCACACAATGCAAGCACGAAGGTGACACATGTAAATTGTGAAATAAACAAACAGATTATGGCAATTTCTATGCAAAATTAGTGTTGAACAAAACGTGCTTATGCAGTTTAATGCTCAACTGCTTAAAGAGAATTTATACTTTTATAGAAATAGGATCATTATCCTATAAGAAATTATTAATACACGGTGCGATGAAAGGTATAGTAGAATACAGATTGTATTCATGGTGTTTGATTTTATTAATGTATAGTAATCAAATTTTATATGAATTGTATAAAATAATATTAAAGCATGAATTTCTATTCTTAGTTTCATTGTTATATTTAAATATTGTTCTTCGTTGAAATAATATAATTAGAGATTAGATTTAAGGTTTATTGTAAAAGAATAGATAAATTGTCAATATTAGAAAAATATTGTGAAATTAATTTTATAATTTGTTGGGACAACAAACGAATTTCCGAGTTATACAGGACTGCAGCAAGGAGATGGATTAATATTGCATTAGATTATGCACTACAAAGACTTTGAATTAACCAAACACATTCGTTACTTGAATAGAATAACCAAATTATAGCTTATGCCGATGACGTCAATGAGTAACCTTCGTCATTCTACAAAAATTACAGGAAACTGTAAGGGACATTGGACGGCAGATCAACATAGAAGAGACTATGGAAAATGAGAAGATCTGTTCCACTTTCAATTACCTCGATTAATGGAATTAGTACAGTAAATCATTTTGTGTATAACAACAACAAATAGGATTTACTTTTCACTACAAAATATATTAAAATCAAAGAATATGCAAAAAACAAAACTTTATAAAATCCTTATAAGACTCGTCCTAATATATGGCAGCGAAACATGAACCATAAGGAAAGCCACTGTAGATAATGTTAGATAATGGCGAATGGAAAATACTGCACAATGAGGAAGATTATGATCTGTTCCATGATGACGACTTGTTTAAGTTTGTGGAAATAAAGAAACTACGATGGGCAGGTCAAGTGTTTAGAATGGATAACAACAGATTCCTTAAAAAGTAATGGAAGCGCCAATGACATGAAAGAGACCAGTAGACAGTCCCAGGAAATGATTCGGGGGAAGTATTAGTGAAACATCACAGCGTCTATTAGAAGTGCACGATTGGAAAGAGGTGGCCATCAACAGACAACAATGAAGGGTAAGGGTCATTCAGGCAAAGGGCCGAAGCGACCCGTAAACCTATACAGATTTTTTCGAAATATTTTATAACGGAATAATTCTTTTAAACGAATATAGCTTCGGCGTAGGTGTTTAAAATAGAACGACAGTTCTCGGATTTAAAAAAGAGAAGATAGATAAAATATATTATATGTATATACAAACTTAAATCTGTTGATTTGCATTTTTTAAGATAAATCGTGCTATACTACGCTACACTACTAGAGTGAATATAAGAAATTTATAAAATAAATAAAATAAAATATTCCCACGACATTCACGACGGAACTAGGGGTATTCTCAAACTCAACCTTATACTTTAAGTGACTATTTGTTTATCAGTGTATTAGTAGTTAGTTAATAGCATCTAGACCGGTTGTAATCGGATGCAGTCCATCGACCCATTTTATTTATTGGTTTGCGCCATTACTTTTTTTTTTTATAAATATACACAAATGGAAATTTTTTGCGTTAGAAAAATATCCGCCCGGGATTTTATCCCACGACCTCGAGGAGGAACCGCTAGGACACAGAGGCAGAAAATTAAGTATCCACAAATTGTAGTTTAAAGAATATTAGTAGAGATGTGGAGAGAAACTCTAAGATGTCAATGAGTGTATGGACGACAGATTCCATGTTCTTGATCAGACCTCGTTATAGGTAACGAAAGCTTTTGCCTCTCAGGAATATCTGATTAATTAGTGAAAAGTTAGTTACAGATAAAATGAGTGAAGTTGCTCCTCGGGTTCATGAAAAGTGTAGTTAATTTGAGTCACAAGGTTAATAATAATTTATTTAAATTTATTTTTCAGTGCGGAATTTTACTTTTTATAATTTTTTTTAAACTTGTAAGGTCTAAAACTGGGTTTTGAAATCCGAAAATCAGTCCCATTGTAAATAAATTCTGTTGACATACTTTTTCAACGTTTCCATACTATGTCTTGTTCTAGATGATTTTACACAATTGTGAATCAAATAACTATTAGAATTGGTTATAAATTAATTTCAATTGAAGGGCATAAAATATGATAGTTATACCATATTACAGTGAAACCCTAATAGGTGAATGGAGAGACCTGGTACTTTGAACCGATTAAAAACTTGGCACAGTTTACATGTACTCAAAAAATTTCCCCGTCATTTTTACATGATTTGATCTAAGGACACAAAAATTATTGAAGTGAAATTTTATATCATTTTGTAAAAGTTAATTTTATTATATACTATCAAAATAATTAATTAAAAAGAAAAAGATTTTTTTTAAAAAATTTCATAAAAATTTAATGAAAACGTACATAACAAAGAAAAAAATAATAATACAAAAATTGGAGCATCGAACCTGTATCCTAAAATTTAATTATCATGTATTTACCATTTAAGCTATTCAAATCACTGAAGAGAAGTGTTAAATAGTGATTTTTATGGGAATAATTGTTTGAAATCTACATATCACATTAAAAATTCTGACTGTATGGAGTGATTACCTAAAAACTTAATTGTTTGTGCATTTAAGTTGAATAAAATGGACTATTCGTTTTAAATTTAATGGTACGTTTTAATTGAAATGAAAACATCGGATCTCCTTTTCAATAAAGTGATTGTAGGAATGAATTATTTTTTTGTATTAGGTGATAAAGCAATGTTGATANCTGTATGGAGTGATTACCTAAAAACTTAATTGTTTGTGCATTTAAGTTGAATAAAATGGACTATTCGTTTTAAATTTAATGGTACGTTTTAATTGAAATGAAAACATCGGATCTCCTTTTCAATAAAGTGATTGTAGGAATGAATTATTTTTTTGTATTAGGTGATAAAGCAATGTTGATATATGTATTTATTTTGTAGACGTAATTGCGTGCTAATTTGGGGAAATTGAAAAAATTCTTGCCATTCTTCAATAAATAAAAAAATACCACCAACCACCCTTCGAAGATACCCAAAATTTGGTTCAATATATTATTTGTTGTCGCCGAGTCGTTTGTAATCCTGCTCCCCGTTTTTAAGCG
>JXOV01030571.1:0-13574 GCA_001014945.1 Clogmia albipunctata
AAGGGTTTGTGAACATTTCGCAGAATTGAACGGATGTCGATTCAATTGTCGTTTCATTAAGAATTCAGATAAACACATATGCTTTCAATACTTAGAAATATGTTTGTTATGTTCTTTTAATTATAAAATAATGAAAATATCTCAAATATAAAACGTGTTTTATTTTCTCATTCAATAATAAAATCAATATTAATTTGGTTCTGATTTTAGTTTAGAAATTGATTTTATGTGATTAAATTCTAGTAATTAAAAAAGGTATTTTATTAAAGTAAATCTAAAAATCAAAGATTAAAGGATTTACATAAATTTAACCTTGTTGTTAAAATAGAAAAGGGGACAAACTTTCGACAGTCATCTGAATTTTCGGAAAGTTGAAAGCTTTTAAAAGTTTGTTACCCCCATTTTGCTTGACATCTATAAATACATTCTGTGCTCAGAATATGGTGCTAATGCGTTTACTATGTTCTGAATGTGAACTATGCTCGATCTAAAAATAATACATAGCAGTTTATGTGTGTGTAATTTTGCATTCAGAAGCGCAAACTGCATAGTGTGTATTTGGAATTAGCCAGAAATATTTGCACATACGTTTTATCATTTTTGTTGTGTTAAATTCCACCCCAACTCGCCCAACTTGGGGTAATTAACAGCAAACAAGAGGCGACTATTTATTCAACAAATCCCATTGTTGTCACCCAGCAGCAGCAGTAGTAGCTATGGCACACAAACAGGGCTCCACACAGATTGTTCAGAGCTTGATTTTTGGAGCTTTGATCCAAACCAGGACGAGTGAGAGAGGGAATGGAAATAAATAAGTCAATAAGTCTATTGTGATAAAAGCAAATAAAAGTCATATTTATTTTTTTCGAATACTATTTTGTAATTACATATTATGAATGGTTTTGTTAAAAGCCCAGAAGTGGGCCATTGACTAAAAAGCTCTTTGTGGAAATTAACTGAAAACATTAAGCTAAACCCAAAAGCCAGAACATAGAGTTCAATAATTCATTTGAAACACGCATAATTATGCATGGGAAAAACAGTCAAAACCTTTTACAATTTAATATTTACAAATAACTACACACGGTAATGGGTCTGTTTTAGACTTAAGGGCGTAAAGTCACGGCATTCTGTTGCTCCACATGTCATGCGGTTTCACAATAAATGCTACCAAATTACAAGTACCAGGAAAAAGGTTGACATGAGATTCTGTGTACACAATATCGATTTTGAACCAAGCTATTTTTACAACGACAATAAATATAAAACTTGTCCTTAACCGAAATAAGATGCGAAAAACAACACTATGCCAAAAATGGCTCTGTACACAACAATAAACATAGTCTTATTAGAATATATCAAGTAAGCAAATTTGCATTAGAAATTTGGTTACTATAAATTTATTTTTATAACCATGACGAAAATAAAACTTGTCCTTAACCGAGTTTAATGAAGAGAAGAAAAAACTGCACAATGCTTTAAAAGGCTTTTTATAGAACTGTAAAGCGTGATCCTATTATATCGAGTTGGCAAATTTACATTAGCTAATTTGGTTGCCATAAACACAGTTTTGTCGTGTCGTTCCACATTTATATCTTTTCTAGTTCCTATAATCATCAATCATCATCATTTCTAACGTCATTCTAAAGCTTTTTATTAGGCTGCTTCTATAGCCTGGGCTTGGGGGAAGGAAAGGGTTGATGTTTTGATTTTGATCAGGCACAAATATACGAGTATAAATACAAATTCGCTACTAATTACTGGCCATAATCACGAGCCCCATTTCCTCCCAATTCTCTCTCCCTCACTCTGGACGTCAATTAAATACGACTGAGCGCGCCACCAAATCGATTCTCATTCGCCCGGTTATAAAACTGAAACACTTTGTGTTGTTTTAAATTGAATTATTTTTATGTTGGCCATTTACGTTTTGTTTTTTTGCGCCTCGTGTTTTTATGATTATCCATTTTCACGTGAAGCGAATTATCATTGCCAAAATATATATATACAGAACACACACAATATCCCAGAGCACCCAAATTGGTTCCCGCTCTCTTGATGACTAGCTGGCCTTAATTTTTGATTTATTTTTGATTCATTTAATTAAAATTTATGGCGTTGCTAACAACAGGGTGAATCGAAAATTAGGTAATAATTTGATGGAATATATTATTGAATTTAATGGTTTTTGTTCTTTTGAATAACTATACTTAAATTAAATATATTTAATCATTACCTGTTCTAAGGAATTGTTGTAAGTAATAAACAAAATGAGATTCATTCCTAATCTTTAATATTTTGTATTTTAAATGTCTCATCAATAATTTGGAGTTTTTCCAAAAGAACAATTCATATTGTAGACATTATTCCAATGAACTTCTAAATAAATACAAAGTCATATTATCAAAAGGTTATAGCTTAATAGCAGGACAAGTACATATTTTGTTAGGATAGAATAAATGCCAGGTATAAATATGAAATGTCAAGTCTATATTACCGGAAAAATCCAAAATAATTGCTACAAAAAATACTAGAATAATACAAAATGTAACAAAGAAACACTCTATAAAACGCGCTTTATTGCAAACTGGCAGCGAAAATTCAGTGTTGCGGAATTCTGTTCGCGGGCAAAAAAAAGTTATTTTAACGTATCAGTGAGTTCTCAATTTGGCAGAGCTGGGTGGTGTTCCATGATTGGCGGACAGCAGCATCGTATGTGGGTAATTAGAGGCCATGTTCCTCAGTTATGACAACATGAAAAGTGTCAGTTTTTTTTGCAGCACCGCCAAATCATTTAGACAATTTTCACGAGAAATATCGTCGATGCAATTCAGAAAATGTTCAGCCATAAATTGGCGTAAAGTCTTTTTCGGATTTCTGTCGCTAATTTGCATATGCCTGGCGCAATTTTGCATGTTCCCTTGTCATCGGCGACAAAATATCTGCGCATTTTGGTCGCACAGGATGCTCCTCAATTAAAATAGAACATGAATGAATGAGTTTTGCTGCGGCAAATTATTCAAATATTCTGATGAATTCTGATCATCATCAATACGTGCTGTGTGTGTGTGGCTCCTATAAATTAGTTATTACATTCCACAACTGTACGGCTGCCTGCACCATGACTAATATGGGTTAATTAAAACTAATGCACTTTCATCGTATATTCCATAAATTGCATATTACAAACATTTCCAAACAAGATCTATTAGGAGGGATTGGATAAATCGGAAATGTTTATAATTATTCAGCAGTTCTGGGATCATCATATTTTTTGAAAAAAACCTACGGGATCAAATACATTTGTATTCGAATTGTAATTAACATTTCGTTAAACAAAGCTGGTAAAAAAAAACTCTTTGGCGAGGAGCGAAAAAAAAGTAAATAACATGAATCGTATTTTTATAATAATTCCATTTGATGGTTAATTTGCTGGAGCTGCTTCTGATGCTGCTGCTGATGATGAACTCGATGATGAGTCGGAAAATACACTAAATTCAGAATTTTTCAATTAGTTTAATGACTTCATTTCAAAAAGAGGCAGTCCCTCATTCCTCTCCGATAGACTGAAAGATATTAAAATTGTTAAGATACTCCCTTACGTTAATCCATTGCCATTCAACTAGCCAGAAATTTAAACTCTTGGATTGTGTAAAATGTTCGTGATGAAACACTAATTATTTAGGAGCTTCAGGCGAAAAACTATTGTTGTTGCTCTATCTCGAGAGCCAAATTGGGCTCTGGAATATTGAGTTTCTTTGGGGTATTCGCACAGCTATAAAATAGTGCAAATTATTCCTCAACTCATCCGGAAACTGTTGCGTGGGCTTTTGCCTTGCTGCATGACGAGATATGAGGTTCTGGATTCAGCCAAACCAAAGAGTAGAGAATACAACATGAAAACAGAATCTTCCAGAATCATCAAATTCCATGGCGTCGAGTACAGTATTAATTAAATGAAATTTACATTTTAAGAAATTATTCAATTATTCATCGCCCAAGAACTGCCCCCCTTCCACTTCTCTCTCCTCTTCTCCGCAAGTCTCTGGCTCTATCTGATAATCAGCAATATTGTCAGAATTACAGTATTGGTATTTTACTGCTGGAAGCCGCCAATCAAGCGAGAACCCGAGGGATAATCTTTCACGGATCGAGTTACGTGCGATCTTATCGACAGATAATATTTAAAATACACCAAAAAATATTAAAGAGACAGAGAAAAGCTGAGATACGACGAAGTCGGTGGTGGAGAGCCTCCATTAGCTGGACAAATGACTTGTACAATTTACATATATTGAAAAATGTAAACACATTAAAAATAATTGACTGACTCTGTCGCAAATCAATTTCTATCAGATGCGTGCTGAGATAGAGTTTAAGAAGAAGAAGAATAACTGGAGAGAGATGGAGTGGTGGAAGAAGATCAAGTCTATCCGCATTTGGTCAGGTGTGCTGCTCAGTGCCGAATTCCACCCGCAATTTAGATGGATCGATAGACTGGAAGGTATAATATCAATTTATCAAAGCCCATGGATGAACAAAACCGGTCAAAGTCTCTCTTGTTTTGAAAATTCAAGAGAATTTACAATCGAAATTCGACTGTTTTGTGGATCACACCACACAACATGATTGCCAAAATTAATAATGAATGACCGCAAACACCACCATCAGAAATAGAGATGGGCTATAGTATAGTGGAAGAGAAAGATAGAGAGTGGGCAAAGGAAAGGGAGAGATTCGTTCCGAAATGCCATCATTAAGCGAGGCAGTGATGGATCTAATGGGGTTTGAATTCCCTGTCTGTTGGATTGCAGTTTAACAATGCAATATCGTTTTGCCAGCAGACCATCGGCTCGTGGTCTACTATTGCCTTGCTTTGTCTCTCTCTCTATCTCCATCTCTCTGTGTGTCTGTCCATTATCAGTCATTTGGTTTTGTTGTTTTTGCTCTGGTTTTATTGTTGTTTTTCGGTCGGGAATTGTGGCCTGGCCTGGTCGGTTTACAGAAAAGACGAGGACGAGGTTGGGTTGAAGGCTGATTGCGTGTGTGACTAACAGTTGTGGAATTTCCATTGTGAAATTAGCACCGAAACCCTTATTTCCGATAATTCAGGAAGTCATTTGCACAGGAAGAATGCGGTTTTCCCTCTTTAAATTTTATGTTTGTTTTCTTTTCATCGAAAATTATATATAACTAGGAAAAGTGCTTTGAAATATGGTGGTGGTGGTGGCTTGACGGCGGTGAAGGCCATAAAACACAATTAGGGAATGACATAAAATTAGACTCTAGGTAAACACACAAATAATAATTAGCCATAAAATTTTGAAGAGCGAGCTAATCGTGCCATTTAACAGGCCATCCATCTGCTACACATTGATATTAAAGCTTTTATATTTCTTTATTTTTATTTCTTTCAAAATCATTTTCCAATTAATTAAATGGCGCATAAAATGGCATTTTATTGTTAGTACCCATCATAAAAGGGGTTGTAAGATTTGTTGTCGGTTTTTGGTTGTTTTCGGAGAAGAAGACTTTAACAACACCAACATCAGAAGGAGCGAGAAAAAAAGACAGTTAATAAAGACTTACAAAATGAAACACATGTTGAACACGCTACAAACCACCCCTAATCGCTGAAATCATTAAGAGAGCTTTCCATCCTCCACCTACCATCCCGAAAGAAGCCCCACTTTATCAAAGATCTGATCCTCAGCGAAAGTAATCACCATCAAAATTCAATTTTATTATCCAGAAATCGTTTTATGCCGCCTTTGACATGCCGTTCGTTCATCATCCACCACAAATCCATCCCTCAGGCCCTTTTCCATAACAGCCATCATCCCCCTTTGTGTTGTTGCATTGTCAATTCATTGCCGAATGACTTCTAAATTTTATTTCCTTATTTGGCGGCGCCATAAACGGATAACGGCAATTTTCTCCGGTTGTACTAATTTATTTGTTGTTAAATTGGGTCGGGACCGTTTTACTGGCAAATAAAAAGGATTGCTACAATTATCCTCACCCAGCCAGTAGTCCACCTCCCCACACCACACCATCCTTTTAAATTCACATTCATTTCTGGCAAAATTGCCATAAATGAGTGGGAGTTGTAAAATTTAAATGCCCTGTTCAAATAAACCAACCTATGAGACATAAGGGCATTTTATTGCCTTTTCGGTTTGCTCAAAAATTCAAATGTCATACAATAGTCTAGCCAGAGAGTATCCTTTTCATTATGGACCTTTTACATTTTACAACATTTCCGAGGAGGAATAATACAATGTTTCCATTTAATTAAAATCGCATAAAACGATTTTATGACACCTAAATAACCCTCTCTGGATAATTGTTGTGTTAATTTTTTATGTTAGCCGGATTGCCTTTTTAAACAGCCTCTTTGTCTATTTACCAAAGATCATATTCAGATTCTCTCTCACTCCATATACAGTCACACATCATCGGCGAAACAAATTCAATTTATTTAACCAGGCCTTTTTTCGTGTTGTTCTTGCGCTTAAGAGGCCTCCCATTAAAATTCTCGAGAGCATTCATCTTCTGTGGCCGGTGTGTAATTTAAATATCATCCAGGCCACCACCTCCTCCACTGCCTACACCTTCATCAGGGCAGATGAAGCCAAGTAACAGCGTTAATTCAGTGGCGAAGGGGCCAATTTCGTGGAAATGGGAAATTAGAATTTATTTCTAAGAAATTATGTTCTTGTTTATAAATTTATTATTAACATTAAACGGAAATTTAATAAATCGATATATTTAAAAACAAATTAATTAATTTCATAAAAATAATTTGTAATATAAGTAAAATATTTACAAAGTTCCTTTAATGCAACTTATTGAAATCCTTTAAATTTTTTTATTATTTCAAAAGGTCTTGTTCAATAGGAAATATTAAATTAAAATATTATGTCCATTACTAATTAACAATGATTTAATTGAAGTAAAAATAAAAATTGATCCGACGATCAGTGTAAACGCATTGCCTTTTTACATATTCTTACGCCTCGCTTCTGATTGACTAGATCTTACGTGTTTAATTTACAATAGTAGTTCTTATACTATTACCACATAATACTATTAAGTAAATAAATCAAAGCCATGATCCAAATACAGGCAATTAATTTCAATCTCTTTAAGATTTTTTCTTTACCTTTTTACATTTCTGACTTGCTACCTTAAAGTGATTTGCGTTCTTTGGCTTTATTTTATACTTAAAGATCGGTTTTCTGATTAAATGCCCACTTGTTTCTGTCCGCTAAAACATATATTTATTGGTATTTCGACGATATTATTATAAATTAATTAATTTACAATGGAAATTAATCATCAACTTTGATCTGAGGAACGGTGGCGGGTCTTTCAAAATTGGATCGAGACGAAGGCGAGACTTGGATGCCAAAACAAGTCTTCTGTTCTTTTCAACCAACAAAAGTTCGAGTCAAGATTTATGGTTTCGGGAAAATGTCTCTACATTGTGCCTAGACAAAAACAGAAAAAAAAACAAGATCGATCTTTAATTAATTAAATTAAAAAAGCGGTTAGAGTTGATTAGGTTTTTTTGGTTTTTCTCAATGGAAATAACAATTTATTCAGAGCGTCTTTAGAAAAACCTTGTATTTCGAAGATCACTATCGATCAACTCATTTTGTTAAATTCCCCATATAAAATATCAATTTGAACGAGATTCGGTGGCTGTTCTGTTAAATGAGATCGTTTACCGAAGATTTATTTATTCAAAATCGGGCAGAGAAAATGCGGAGGAGAGACTCTCTGTATAAGATCAGTTTGTGGCTTCATTTGTTGTCTTTTCTGGACGGCTGGCTGGTAGTAGCTGACAAAAGCGGAGCAAAGACACACTGCTGATGATGTTAACTGATAATGTCTGTAATACGACGTATTGGTAGTCGTTTAGTTGTCAATATACGATCAATGGTGCAATAAATCTTCCAGAACAAGTGGACCAGTGATTGCCAGGAGATCCCAGCCATCACGCACTCTGTTCTATACCCAGGTTGTTCTCCCTCCATCTCTCAGTACTGTGTGCGGTTTTTGCAGAAATTTATAATACCGCGAATAATAATGAAGCGCTTTTCGGATCATAAAAAAACTCCTCTTTCCACTACACTATGCTGCTGCTGCTGCCCGTGGCCAAAATTTATGGATAGAGGGAAGAAAAATGTGAATATCGGTTTTTTCCGTGCCGGACATTTGCCCATTATATGTAGACCTGCTCATAGATTTATCGTTGGTTTGTTTATTTGTTTTATACGAATATCATTATATGGTCAGAGAATAAAGCCTCTAAAGACAAGAGAGATCATCTCACACACCTTTCAGGTATCATCGACGACGATGGCGGTGGTAAGAAGGAATTAACATTTCTTAACCAAACTGTTCGCTCTTCGTCTAAGAGTTTTTTTTTTCGCCCGATAGCCAAGATGCGGCTTGAGATATTCACATCTTTAATCCATTGAAAAAATACTCTTAAGTAAATAAATCTCAGAAGAGTCTGGATTTAAGTGAGACAAGTTATTGTTCTTACTTCGCTTGAATCTTTAATTAAATAATCTTTATTAATAATTTAAATTTATGTTCGAAGAATAAACAAACACTTTTAATTGAAAAACATGCTTTAATTCTTTTATTATTTATAATGTTTTTAAATTAAAGGTAATTTAGTTTCAAATTATGGGTTCAGTTTTGTCAAATTAACAGTAACTGTCGTGATAATAAAACTACTGCTATTAATTTACAAATAAATGGGAATCAATTTCTGTTCATCAGATAACCTAATGCATATAATTACCCTTTATCAAAATTGGATATCTAAACATATCAAACCTGTTCGAATTTATTAATAAGATGCCATCTTCTGACTAACTTTGGCCGCGTTTCTTGGCACTTTATTTATTATCTTATATAAACACCGTATACATAAATAATAATAATAATCCATGATGAGAATCTGGCTCGTTTGGCCATGGAAAAAATGTTAATTAATTTCTTCTTAATTACCCCTGGTGACTAGCCAGTGGGACTGTCTATAATCAGTGATGGTTATGGCAAATGCTGGAACCGATGGGAATATTTCTTCTTCAGGAAATCTCTTTTCGCCTATTGAGTAGTAGATAAAAACATACTGCAGAAAATTTGAAAATTGTCCATTTGGCGGAGTCGTAAAAAGCACCGTTTTTGGTCATGATACCTCATATCCAGAGCATCTGGGGCGAAGACATCCGATCCAGGCCATAAATTCTAACCGAGGGAACTAGTCAATTCCAGTATCTCATCATCTGGTTCAACATTTAATTAACAGAATTTGGTCATAAACATTTCGAAATCGACCAATTAATCTTTTTCTGGAGCTCACAGAGCGCCACAGAAATATGCCTCTCAATGATATTGTCCATTTGGAGATGGAGGAGAAAGAGACACTGAACAAGCGTTTAGACAGCTACAAGTCAGTAAATCACCATCGAGAAAACGGAGTATTAATATCCAAAGTTGAATAAGCAGTAATTAATTATAACTTTTGGGTATTTTTCGATACAACCTTTTTTTATTGTAAATAGAAATTAGATACCAAAATTGGTGAAATTTTCGCACGAAAACGCGTCAACTGTGTGCGGTTAGTTTTTGTCACAAAACTGTGGTCTTTTCGGAATCAGATATCCATTTATGGTTGCAATTAAATTGAAAACTGATCCGGCGAAATTATCGAGTCGCAATTTGTGAAATTAGCGTCGCTGTAATTAATCGCAGAATGGGATCGTATTTTCGGGCTTTTTCTCCCAGTATTTTATTCACAATTCCCATACGTCGAATCGATTACAGAATCGTATCCATTATTTGTCTGTCAGTTTCAGTTATTTGGCTAATGATTTTCATTTAGTGATCTTTGTTTTTTGATAATAAAACGAAATTAACGGGGCAACAAAAAAAGGTGCCAAGAAGAGATTTATTTACCTGGAAATACGTTTGTCCCTGATCCACCCAGCCGATAGCCATGTCCGCAGTATCCATGGCTCCAGTTTCCGAGAAGCCGATCCCCACATAGCCGAGTGTAGCCACCTGAACCTCAATGATGACTTCGTCGCCTTTGACGTTCCACAGAAGGCGAAACTCCTCGTTCAAATCCACAGCGTTATCCCAAAAAATGGCCCACGTTTTGTGGTTGCACAGATTTATAATAAACAGCACTACATGCACTAAGAGCACTACACTTTTATGATTGCTTTTATTGCTACACATCATCATTTTCTTCATTTTCATTTAATATTGGACTCACACACAAAATTGAGAGACAGAGAAAACGGCACTTCACAAAAACAGAATATCGCAAAAATATTTCCTTAATGACTTTTCGCACAGACACAAAACATACACACAGCACAGCAACTATTCCACTGGTGGTGTCGGGGACATCATCCCTTGTTGTTGGACATGGTCAGGCCGAGACAGGACCGTTGGAACATAATCCTTAAAGTCATTCAATTAAGTGTGCTTCTTCGTCGTAGTTTTCTCGCTCTGTGTGCACTGGAGAAAAGGACAGCCAATTTTATGATAACAAAAGCACCATAATCGCGAAAAAATAAATTGTTCTCTTTACTGTTCTGCGAAAATTCAGAAAAAGTATTAAAGTTTTCTGATATTTATTATTTACTCTATAGAGCAGACGAGAGAAAGAACAGCACTTTTACAAGAATCCGGGTTCATAGAAACACAAAAAAAAAAGATTGGAAACTTTTTGCGTTTCACTCTCCCGGTAACTATAAGTTTGTTTTATCGGATTCCTCGTGCTGCTTGATGCTGCCAGTTCCGAAAGACCCTTCCACAGGAAATCTGGAAAAAGAAGAAAAAAGGGAAAGAGGACATTAGTAAATTGTGATAATTGATGGTTGTTTGCCATAGAATAAATCGATTTAATTGAGTAATTCTCGGCAAAACTCTTTATTAGATTTTCTGGAATTAGAATAACAATTTTTTCGTGCTCGCCAGAATTCAGGATAATCAATAATTACAAAGTTGTTTGCTCAACATTTTAATTATACTTCCTACTACAGGCGAAATACGAGGAATTCCGAAATAATTAAAGTGCTGTTTAACAGATACTAAACACTGTTGTCTCTCCATTTAATGTCGATCAATAAAATGGAATTTCAATTTAATGTATTTCACTGTTTTAGATGATAAAACAAACATTAATTATTGTCTCAATTCACTTATCATCAACTTATCAAACAACATAGCATCTGCCATTAAACAAATACTGAGTAGGAGGAGTGAAACTATTTTGATATATGACTACATGTGCCTGTTGAACAATTTGTCATATCCGAACTGATAACGATTTTTACAGCTCTTGTATTTTACTACATTTTTGATAAATATGTTAATATTACTCTAGGAAGAACAAAGACAAAGTGGGGGTTTTTGGGTAATATTTATAAATTGATAACTAGGTGAAAATTCGTAACTAAATTCATGAATTTAAGAAATTAAAAAGAGCGTACGGATTTCTTTGAAGAAGAGCTTAATAACCATTCTTCCATGAGTTCTTTATAAAATTGTGTGCAACTTTTTAGAAATTTAGTAAATATCTTAAGACCATCTTTAATCTTATGGCAATCATGATAATCTAGCACTTAATGCGGTTTTAAAGAAACAATGATTCATTGTCTTTTTTCTACAAAAAGGCCCTTTAAAACAAATAACTTTTAATATAGTAAAACCAAGAATTTCCGAAGAGAAATAAAATTCCTACTCTCAGATTATGACATAACATTGCCATTAAATTTTAGAATGATTGCCTCCACATTGGTGACTCTTAAGCCGAAAGTGTCCAAACGCGCCTTTACTGCTCATCTTCTTTCGCGGCAATAATTAATCCCCATTAAGGCCCATTAACAGCAGAAATAACATCTTGTTAATGAAGACAACAAAATAATGTTGGTCTATAATATTTGTTTTACGAAGGCCAAAGAGTCTATTTGAGGAGACAATAGGCACGCATTGCTATTAAAAAATTCATCCCATATATTCTTTAATTGTTCAATAGATAGATTATCTTCGGATGGCTGATAATGAAAGAAAAAACACACAAATACAAATTTTGGGGGTCATAAAACAAATTGACGGGAATCATCATCTGTTTCCGTTCAATTGTCAACGAAGGCGGTGGTGGAGGAGTCCAAGTTGGGGACTCTCTGTTTAAGCAGAGAGAGAGAGAGAGAGAGAGAGAGAGAGAATTGTGAGGAGAGATCGCGCGTTTGCTCGGCTAATGCCGAAAAAGATCAAAGAGGAATAATCAGACAATGGACGTAATTAGGCCCAGAAAAATTGGGAATTTCCTCTGCTCTGCGTTGTGGTTCATTTGGTCCAGAATATAATAACAACATCCAACAAAAGTACACACAAATTGAAAATAATTGCGTGTAATGTACTTCCTAATAAATAATACGGGAACAGAAATTGATTATCGACTTCAAACCGGCTCAAATTCCATTTTTGATCATCGGCCGACATTAATGTGTTTGGAATAGCAATTTTGAACTGTTTATAGACTAATTTTAATCAACAAAAATCGATCAACTCAATATCAATAATTGAACGAATTTAAAGACTGAAACATTTGTAATATTCATATCAACTTTTACTTCTTTGGTATAGAAATTTTAATGAAAAATAATGGATAATTCATAAATTAAAAGCATTTTGATTTCCATAAAACAACAATATGAATTCTATTGTACCACTCAAGATAAATCAACGATGACAAAAAGCAGAAATTCCAATTTTTGTCTGTTTTAACTCGGAATAATTGCTTTTCAAATTTTTGGGGAGGATGATCCGGTTAAAGAAATTCATCAGATTTGTTACTGTCAGCGGCTTTGTACAACTTTTTTGTTGTTGTTGCTGGCTGGTGGGATGATGGACGAGTACGTGACCGAATTACAGAGCCGGTCAGAAAACGTGCCAAGTTTCACCGAAAAAAGTGCTGGCATAAATCATTAAAAACTGGATTTAGAAATTAATCCGTGGAGATTGAATTTCAAGAGCAAAGAGAGATCAAATTCTTGAAATAGTTCAATCAATAAAACCACATTGTCACAATAGCTGGTCAAAGTATCCGGAATCCATCAGAATTATTACAATTGCAAAATGAAACAGAATCTGGAATCAGACGTTCCTGCAACTTGTTCGGATGTTTATATAAAAAATGAAATGAAGGATTTTCCGATTCAATAAAACTGAAACTTTTACAAGTAGTAAGCTTCTTCTGCTTTTCTCTCTCAGATCTTATGCAATATATATTTAACAGCACTTTCCAAGTCGTCTGTCTTGAGCTCTGCTCTGTTCATTCATAAAATTTAAATTGAGACACTTTCAATATCACTCCTTCCATCAAATAAATTTCGCCGCTTGACTTTTTTATTGCCAAAAAATCGCTACAAACAGGGAAACTCCCACTTCGAAGTCATCCGAGATGAGGAGATAAAAAGTTTAAATTAAATTTTTATAAATTTTACCATAAGCAAATTTGGCAGTGTGTGACAACT
>JXOV01030577.1:0-10790 GCA_001014945.1 Clogmia albipunctata
TTTTTTGTCTTTTGCTGATTTTCTAAGCAGGACAGTCGTTAATATGTAATTAATGATGCAATCTCATGAATATTTCATCACACAAATACCTTAATGTGTACTGGTACTTATTATTGTCTCTTACTAAACCTCTTAAAGGAATTATTGTTGTGAAATAAGTATTAATCAAATAATCAATAGAAAGTATAGGATTACACAAGGACGAACATTGAAGATTTGTACCAATTATAGATCAAATAATTGAATCGATTTTAATTAAAATGGCCAATTGCATTTCCTATAATTAATTAATTAATAATCAAGCGTTACAAATTGCATAATATTATAAAAATAGTTTTATCAAAAGTATAAACTATATATAAAATTCCAAGGACTCAATATTAAATTAATTTTAAAACGATTTCAATAAATTTGTTATATTTTACGAATTTTCTTTTGTATATTTCAAAGATTTGCAATGAGCTAAACTCTCGTAAAAACAACATTAAAAGCTTTATTATCAAATCCTTATCTATTATATTAAATTACTGTATAAAAATATCAAAATTAATGGAAAAATCATCAAACCATGTAAATACAAACACCAAAACGTTATCATTTAATTAAATTTATTATCTAGCATAATAAGCAATGGTTAGGACAGTCAAATATTCTCTCTTATAGCACGTTAATAAATGTATTATAAAATAGTGTTTCGAAGTGGTTGATTACGAGAATCTATAATTGGGATTGAATCCTGCCATGTGACCGGGCACTGCTGGCTGGTTCCACGACTGTGCTTGCGGCGCCATCATCCCCGACAAGCAGTAATTGAGCGGGGGGCTGAAGAACGGTGGTCGAAATCGGCTCCCGAGGGGCCAATTGTAGAAATACTGTGGCGGTGCTGACCTCAGATAACAGTCGAAACAGTTGCAGAGCACGGCTGGAGGCTGATACGTTAAATCGTGGATTTTGCGTAGTCGAATAAGAGGCGTTTTGTTTTGGCATTGCTTATCTAATTGTGACTCTGTCGATGTGATTGTTTCCCGGAAAGCTGATGTCATAGGAGCACAATCTTTCTCGGGAGCTTTTGACGGCGAACTCTCTTCTAGCCTCTCTTCTACTTCATCTGGGGGCAAGGGAGGAGGCTCTTGTTTAATAGAAGAAAGCTGGTTACTTTCCGGATTAATTGAAGCCTTCTTTTCAACACACGGAATATCTATTGGCAACATGAAAGTCCTGGTATCGTTGGGGGATAAAATAGCGTCCACTTTAATCGTTTGAGTTAAGTAGAGGTCTTCCGAAAGTTCCGTTTTGTTCTAAAAGAAATGTATGAAAACATGGGGGAAAATAATAATTACGCTCTTGAATACCATTAGTTTTGGTGAGCTCTCTCTTTCTGCTTCTTTTTGCCTTTTAACTGAACTGGTCTTTCGAGTCATGTCCGTCTTCAAATGGTTGGCAATTCCCTTTACATCCAAATCAGGTGTTGGCTTTCTCAATGAGAATATCTTAATCCTCCTATCTATAAACTTGTCACTCTTTTTGAACTTGTGTTTTTTCAACATGGTTCTGAATTTTTGGTCAATCACTTTGTTTCGCAAACAATTTTTCTAAACTCCCATTGGATTCACGCGCGCGAACCGTCCCACAAAATTAATCTTTTGAAATGAATGAATCAGCGCCCGAACAACAGTAAATTAATAATTGACGCCGAACGCCCGATTACCCGTCCAGTCAAGAAGGAACACGTCAGTGACGAAGAAAGGAGACTCGTTCCTGCTGCCTGCCTGCATTGCGTGTATTTACATAGCTCGTTGAATGTCCTTTCCACTGTTTTTAAAACACCACAAGGACTTAAAATTCAACTCTTATTTAAACACTGTCTTTTTAAAAATAGAATAAAATTTTTGGGAATTACTTTTTTTAGTGATAAACTTGTCCAAATAGAAATAAATAAATATTAGTACCACGTGTATTCAAACTAAATATGTACTTTAAAACTTTGTTTAATATATTTATTTAATTCGCCCTTATTTTTTAAATTATACGCCGTATTTGTCCAGTGATTATATTCCATTATTTCATAAAATTACGCTCGATTCGTGTTGACTACTTTTTTACACTATTATTTTAACTCGACACACCTCGTTTGTAAATATTTGCACGGGGACTTTTTGTTTATTTGCTACACATAATTTGGTTTCAGCTATTGATTTTAATACTTTACAAATTAGTTTTTAGAATAACCGTATTATAAAAGCAGGTTAAATAAAACTCTAAACAATAGTGATGGCGACTCATTCCAACACCGCTCTAATCTGAATCTGTCGGTGAGCTAACATTCATATGTATGAATTAATCTGGAATCCGTTATTTTATATAATTGTATTTAATTGTAAATTATTGCCTGACGTGTCCTTTTAAACAAATCACTGCCACTGTCCTGCGTGAAATCATATTTCCCATAGAATAATATAAATTATTATTGTAGAAGTTCAATACCCTAGTAATTAGTATTATTTAATTGTTTAAACTATTTGCACTTTACGTACTTGTATTATGAATCAACGTTTTATATTTTTACATTTCATTGAATACATGCTTTACTATATACATTATTTAATAAATAAAGCAAATCATAAAATAAATAAACATTGATTTGACGTATTTAAATTATGGTAAAGAGTATTCGAAATGATTCATTTTATCCATTTTTATCATTTTAATAACCGAAGAATGAGTATTACGATATAATAGTGTGAAACAATTATCATATGGCCAAATGCCTAGGCTTAAATATTTGATATATAAAATGGTATTGAAATAAAATGATAGGTATACCAACGCTAATTAATAATTTTATTACCTGTTGCATATGGACAGAATACAAGTAATATAAAAATTATGCAACAGAGCTACAAATACAAAAATATACAGTAGAATACGTGTAATATGACTCCACTTATAGTGACCAACTGCTTATTACACGAATTACAAAGCGAGTTTGGTTTCCATATAAAATGCATTATGGAATATACAGACGTTTATATTGACCACACGGTTATTTAAAAAAAATTTTATTCTAGATTTCAATAGTTGTCGGTGATAGTAACTGATATGATTTATTATTTTATTATTATGAATATTTAGTTTGATTTATTATGAAGCGCTTAACCTGAAAATAGTTATTTAAACAACATGTAGGAAAAATGAACCATAATTAAACTCGAGTAGAGTTCTAGAAAACGAATGAAATGAGTTTTCTAATAGATACGAGTGTTTAATTATGAGTTTTTCCAACTTTTGCCATTTAATGTCAACAAATTTAAATTGATTAATAAATCATAGTCTACTTTATTATAGAGACATGAAAAATGTCAAAATAGATAGTCATTCTAAGGCTACTAAGAATAGTACAAAATTTTGCGGTTGAATAATGAAGAATAATTATACAAATTTCTTTGTGTTAGTAATAAATAATAAAACAGATCAATATTAAAGAACACATTGTGGAGTAAGCGTTGACTACTAAAATGTCAGTATTACTAAACAAAATTGTATAAAGATAATTTCATACAAATCACACCGTTTCATCTTTTCGGCCACTATTTTTAAATGTATTTGTGACTGGAAATCTCATACAAATTTCATAGTCCAATTCAAATTTACTCATAGTAACCCACTTTTAATCGACAGATTGTACAAATTTGTTTACAACAAAATGTGATTTGATTTTCAAACTGACATTTTGTCTTTAAAATACGATTGAAGATGTGTCCTCAATAAAATAATGACAGTTACCAGATTTTCTAGTGAATCTTCTTTAAATTTGTGTTTTAGTAAAATTCTTATCTAAAATTATAATATCTTAAATTATAATTATTTTTCATTTGCCTTCGATATTAATAACAACCGAATTCTACTGCATTATAAAAAAAACTATTTAATAAAAAAAGGCTCGTGAGGAGTTAACGATGCACTGGATTTATGTCGGTTAATATACTGTCAAGATAAGACATTCATACAATCCCCGGTCGAACAACCCATGACCCTAAAATCCCAAACCTAACCAATTGGAACCCAGACTAATAGACCGACTCTTACAGACAGGCCACGGTAGAGAAGTTAATAATCGACGTCGTAAGACCAATAATCGATTATAGATAAGCTCCTTGTATGTTTGTGAACTATAGCTCCCGAGTGTGGCTCAAAGCTCAACCCAACAATAACAAAAATTATACATCTGTATTCCTAAATAATAAAAATTATGTTTAACAGATAAAATTGAAAGAAAAAAAATCAGTTTTTACTGGAAAAAATAATATTTTGATTTCTTGATTTGTTGATGTTGATTATATACAAATGATTCGATATATAGTCTATTTATTGACAGGTTTAAGTACCCAAACAGAACACACATACTAAGACCCTTCATAACTCTCATTTGTATTCATTCATTCAATAGCAGCAGATTGCCAGTAATAGTTTGACGACACTTATTGCGAGTTGCGGTCAAGGATATTATTTTTTTTAAATGTATTCTAAACAAATATTAATCACATAATGATGTTATTTTACTAATACGAACCAATTCTGTAACAACACTTTAACCACTTCCCCACACCGGCATTTCAATATTAACTGATTTAATTTATTTTAAAATATTTATATGATATTAACAAAACCATTATTTTGAATTAATTCTTTCTCGTTGCATCAATTAAATAACAAGAGCATGAATGAGTTCAAACTAATTTTGAAATTGAATATAAAAACAATTATCAGATAATGTCGAAAAGCTATGTCTTAATTCTTCAGCTTATTTCAGTGGAAAATGTACCTTCGACTAGCATTTTTATATAAATAAAAAAACCAATAATTTAATATAAAAAACATGATCTTTTATTAGAGTTTAATTAGAATTATCACTGATTTTGTGAACGTTAAATATTATATATTCTTTCATTCAGTCAATTAAAAGTAGAGTTGTATGTCGCTTACACTGGATCCATTTCGATTTCTGAAACTTCTAAATCCTCCTCGATATCAACATCTGTAATTTCGTCTTCTTTGTCATTGTCATTCGATTCTTCCTGTTTCTTGAGATCCAAAAATTTTGTCAAATCAGAGGGTGGTTGCCAGAGAACCAGCGCGGTACACGGTCTATCTATGTGTCTACTTAGTAAAACTTCCGGCACAACCGTCTTGTTCAGGCCCAAGACTTCATCGCAGATTGTAATCTTTTGAGCGTTCCTTAATTTCCTCTCCAAATCCCACTGGCTCATATTTACTGTATAACTGCTCACGGAGTCGTCTTCTCCCGACATTGACCACAAGCTATCACTGGAGGAGCTGTGATCGTCGGAAGAAATGTGTAAATCGTTTAAATAAGCGGCCATTCTTTCTTCGGTCATCATTTTCTTTTTTGGGCTAAAATAGGGTTTATTTCATTAAACTACTGAAATAGTATAAAAGATCTAAGTTACATTATATCAGGCTCTAAATCCAGTCTTCTTTTGTTGTGTTGTATGGGAAAACTAGCCGGTTTTCGGCCTTTGAATTCCATTATTTTTGGGTCTTGAGAAGTAAATATTTCTGTATTTGACCAGGAATAGATTCCAGGAGGAGGGAAAGACCCCGCATTCAAGGACCTGTGAAAATAATACCCATTAAATCGATTGGTATAATCAAATCACAAAGGTTAATCGAACTTACCTGTAAAAACTAGAATTTTCTTCATCTATTTGTATTTGGTCCATTTTGGCTCGAAAACAGTTTGACAAACACTGTCACCAAATGTCAAAAATGGCGGGTAAAATTCGTTAAATGCTTTGTAAACAAAGTTGTTAAAATTGAAAACAATGGCAAAGGGAGGGTTTCAGTTGAATAAAGACTTAGTGGATCTGCAACTACTGTCTCTTCCCTTGAACGAAGAGCAAAAGAGATTGTGTGAACAGTTCGGATTTAGTAACAGTTTCATTGGAGAAATTGAAAACTCGATCCAGGATCAGCGGGAAAGCCTCTCCTCGGTCCAGGAAGTGCCTAAAAGTTATAAAACTACCTCAGAAATGGAACCCCTAGCGATTAGTAATAAAGTTAATAGCCAAGATGAGAGAAAAATTGTTAAGAAACCCTTTTTGAAGAAAGGAGAAGGACTGACCACAAGATTTAAAGTTAATCCAGACAAGTAAGATACTTAGAAATTGTATTAGTTATTTATTAATCTCTGAATGTTTGTAGGTTTAAATTGGAGAATTTACCGAAATATAAATATGCAAGACGAGGAAGTAAAGACAAAGAAAATCATCCAATTGCACCTGAAGAAGAGGAGTCCAAAGATGACGATGTAATTGAAGGATCACAAGATGTGAAAGGCAAGACATTTATTATTTTAGTTTCATATTATTTACTTATTATAAGTTTACAACAGTTTAGTTTTGAGTTACAACTTAATAACTGAAATTTAATCTCTCTAAATGTTTCAAAATATGTATCAACAAAAATTTAGCTTAAATTTTTTTTTAAAAAAAATATTGAAACAACGAAGCTTCAGAAAATCATTTTTTGGTTTCCCTTAATATGGTAAGATAAGAATGAAATGTACTATATTGCACACATTAATATCTAACGAAGCATTTTTGCTTAATATCGTTCTTCTCTTATAAAAGTAACTGCTTTAAAATTATGGAAATTTTTTCCATCAAATTTCATTATAACTTTTAGATATAGTCATTTGTGCTACAAGATTGTAAAGTTGTTGTTTTTTAATAAGAAAATGATTGTGAAAAATCTTTTCAAAAGGACAATTAATTGCATTTCCATATAAAAAAGTTAGCTTTTTGACATGCATTTGAATTTCGTAACTTTTTTACTGTTAAAAATTGTGTTACTTTTTTCAATAGTAAAAAAAGAATGTCATAATCTGAATAAATTTGACAATTCAATTCAAGAAATTCTTCCAAAGACCATTTTGTTCACATATTTCACTAGCATAATTTTTCAGCGCATTTATGAATATTTTTAATATAATAATAATAATTTTTCCCACGACATTCCATTACGAAACTAGGAGTAGTCTCAACATCAACCATCGGGTGGTAAACTTAACGTGATTGTTTTGTTTTCAGTGTATTATTAGTCAATTAATAGCACCTAGACTAGTTGTAAACGGATCCAGTCCATCCGTCCCTTTTTTGCGCCTTTTTTTATAATTCGCTAGGAATATTATTTCGCAATGTTATTGATATACACAAAATGGAAACTTTTTCGCGCTAGAAAAATATCCGCCCGGGACTTGATCTCACGAATTTGAGGCGGTAGTTTATGGTGCTAATCGCTAGACCACATTTTTAAACACATATTAATATTCAATTTACAAAAATTTATTTCCCTTAAAGTATTATTTTAACCATTTCAACTAAATCTTCATTTAACATAATCTATATTTTAGATACATTTATGCGCTGCATAAAATTGTTATAGCTCTAAAATTTCTGTCTAAGGCGTTTTTATAGCACGGCACCTTTTTTCATTGCAAATGTCAAAGATGACCTTTTTAGAATTTCAACTTTTTTCATTGTAATGTCAAGGTCCGCCCATTTAAAAAGTTGAAATTCTAAACAGGTCATCCTAGACAATAATAAAAAGGTGTAGTGTTTTTTCTATTTTTATTAAAATGTGATCTCCGTGAAAAAATCCATCAAATTTATATAGTCAATTTCGCTGTACATGATTCAATTGTATTAGTGGATGATTTAACTGTTGAAAAAGATGGTTTAAGTTAAATATGAATATTCAACGAAACACATATATTGGACCCCACTTCAAATTTAACTACTTAAACTATGAGTATGAGGAGGATACAAGATATAATTCTTTCTCTATAACACCGACAGAGAACTTGATTTCTAATTGGAATTTAAGAAAAAGTTTTTTTTAGATTTTTCTCTTAATTTATTTAAAATAGCATAAAATTTTGTATAAAACACGGTCGATATCTCTTATCTTATCCACCTAGTTGTATAATAACTATTAAATGCTCATTTTATATTAAATAATTTTAAAATCTTTATTTCAGAACCCACCAACTGGAGGAATCGCCTTGCTGTGCGAAAAAGTTGCTTGAAGAACAGCCCCAATTCAAATAGTATGGCTGCTATTTTGGAAAAAGTGACGATAAATATGCAACAATTGAACGTTAACAACGACATCACTGAAGATTCTAAAGGTAATAACGAACCCAAAAGTACAAAACGAATGTTAGAGTTTAGTAAAAAGTCCCCAAAAGTCACATTTAATACCGAAGTGAAGCAAATTCCTTATGAAAATTATTTCAATCGTTCTGAAGAGGAGGAACATCAAGAACCAGTTGAAGAAGAAAATGAGGAAGATCATTCGGAAGAATCTGAAAATGAGGAGGAAGAAGCGGGCTCTGAAAATGAAGAGGAAGAAGTAGGCTCTGAAAATGAAGAACAGTCAAACAGTGAAGAAGAAGATTCAGAGGAAGAAAATGAAGAAGAAACAGCACTGATCGATCAAGAAAAGGAAGAAATTATTGAAGATCCAAAGTTATTGGTGCCTTCAAGAGCAATAGAGATGCATTCTCAGTTAATGGAATTCAATGCAGTTAGTTCAACGCCAATGGAGAGCTTTAAAAACGTAATAATGTGCTCAAATAACGAAACAATGTCCCCACGATCGGAATTGATCGAAAAAGGATGTATCCTTAAAACCAAATTAAAAGATTTAGAACAAGAGATCGAGCATTTTCGAAATCAGAATAGAAATTTGATAAAAATGAAGCAGAGTTATGAATTGGAAAAACTAGAATTGGAAAACAAAAAACAGGAATTAGAAGACCAAATAAGTGATCAGAAAATCAAAATGGAGATTTATTTCCACGATGAACGATTGAAAATTGAGGCAGAAAAGGAAAAGTATTTGAAATTGCAGAAAAAAATAAAAAATCCAAATAAAAAAGACCAAGAAGAGATGAAAAAACTACAAGAAAAAGTCGATGAGTTGGAGAAGGATATTAAAAATAGAGAAATCAAACATGGAGCTTCACAAACAAGGTTAAGATCCCAAATACGAAGCCTAGAAAAGGAAATAAAAGAACAAAATTTAACAATTGACTCTTTGAAGAAGGAAAACAAAAAGTTAGAATTGGATAATATTCGTTTAAGAAGACAAAGTAATATGAAAATGCTTGAAAATATTAATAAAAATATCCTAAAACTCGCTCCTCCTACTGTGGACAGAAGTATAGAAAAGCTTCCGCCCGTTGTAGAAAAAGAAAAGGACAAAATAATCCCTCACCCGAAAATTATTCAAGAAAAATCAAAGCCTACTTCAACTGGAGCTAAACCGAAATCAAAGGCTGTTCCAGAAGAAAATGACTCAAGTAGTTGTCAATCGTCTGATTATGAATCAACAGGAAATATCGAAGAAAAGTCTTCTTATTTTCCAGAACCAAATATTCATTCTAATTCTGATTCTTCTATTCTTGAAACAATTAATAGAAATGTCGCCAGATTATCTGCTCCTGAAATTAATCCAATAACTGAAAGCTTCCCTCCTCCAATAAAAAGCGAAAAATCGGAAGTAAATATGAATTTCCATGAAAATAAATCGTCCTCATTGAATTCTTTTAAGAAAAAGATTAAATCTACAACTCCTGAAATTTTACCAAATCAAAGGCCCAAACCGAAAACTCCCCCCAGTCCAGATTTCCACAATCAAGAAGAAACAGACAGCTCTTGTGAGCCACCAACAGCAGAACAGTATTCCTCGAAAAATTATCATTATTTAAGAAGTAGGGGAACGAAAAAATCTCAAGAAAATTCTAATCCTGATAAAAATACAAACACTTCTAATGCTCAAAAGAGAGAAATTATCAATTTGGATGGAAGTAAGGATATTTGGTTTCCAGACGGGACTTTAAAAAAACAATCTCCTGACGGAATGTTTATCAAATTCTACTACCCCAACAAAGATGTGAAAGAGTGTAACGTGAATGAAGGAACTGTAAAATACTATTACGCAGAGTCCAACACTTGGCACACCAGCTACATTGATGGCCTAGAGATTTATGAATTCCCAAAGTAAGTAGAAATTATAATTTCATGTTTGGAAATAAAAAAGGAAGATATATAGATTTATGCTTACAAAAAGCAAACATGGTTTCAGAAATTCGAAGAATTTCAACGAATTTTAAAAATAGTTTTGAAACATAAATGAATTTGTTTCGACGACACAACAACTGTTTCCGGTCTAGATCTAACTAATTGGTTTTACGTAATTAAAGTTATCAAATTCCCTATCTATCCATTTGTTTATCTTTCACAATTGATAATTGAATGAATGTCTAGGAATCATTATTAGGATGTGATTAGGACTACGAACAGATGATTCTATATAGAGTCTATTTATTGACAGGTTTTTGCAACCTAAACAAAACACATATACTACAAAGAAGGCTATCCCTTTCACAATTTTCATCTACATCCATTCATTGAATAGCAGCAAATTATTAGTATTATTGAAAGATCCGGTTTATCTCTTCGATTCTATGCATTCCATTCAAGCTTTGAAAACTTGTCTGGTTGAAAGAATAGTATTGACGATGCTAGTTGTTCGACAGGCCGGTGTATTATTTTTGGTAAATTTATTTTATGCATTTTGTTGCTTAATACTGATATTATGACACTCAATTTTGTTGCCAAAGTCTTTATTATAGCACAAGTGCTTTTTCTTTATTATTAAAGTGTGACCTCCGTAAAAGAAATTCATTAAATTTATATGGTCGT
>JXOV01030605.1:0-18171 GCA_001014945.1 Clogmia albipunctata
GTAAACAATACAGGGACCTCCTTTTTTTATTCTTGTTTACAGTCAACAATTTGCGCTGATAAAAAATATCACAATAAAACTTCAATCATAGGGGCGGCAAATTTCTAAATCCGGCCCTGATGGGTTGTTCAGTCCAATTTTACATTACATATAAAGCACATAACTATGTGCCAACTGGTTAACTTTCTATTTATTATATTGATATTTGACTATTACAAAAAGATAATTTTAAATTTTTGTAGTGAAATATAAAATATTGAGACTGTAAAATCTTTGAGAATACGAAATAGTACCTTCCAAGGTGAGAAAATATAAAAATGATCATCTTTTATTAATTATATTTTAATCTAAATAGGATTTCGCAATTCATTATTTTGTGTGGATTCGTATATATAGTAATGGCAAGTTTTTCCCAAAATAGAGCATACTTTTTCTTGAGTACCCATTTTTCAATGGTAACGAAGTACCGAAGCCGAAAGATAGTGTATTTTTCAATGTCCGTGCATCCATGGGCTTTGAAAACCTGTCTGTCAACAATTACAATTGACGATCATTGATTTAATTCTGCAAATGAATACAAATATCACAGAAAGAATATTAGTGAGATAAGTAATGAATTTCGAAAGAAAATAAATCACGGTTTTTACTGGAATCGAACCAATTCAGATGTCCTATCCACGAAATAAAAGTTATACGAAATTTTAATGCCTGCATAGGTTAGGTACACAAACAGTTAAAGATTAAATCAATAAAACACCTTATTAAATTATAAAATATTTTAATCCATTATACAATTTTAGATACTAAAATATAAACAAACAACTTTTCTAATTCAAATGACTGAAATACGGATACGGATCCATTAAACATTTAGATATCTAGGATTTTACATTAGTTCTTGCTTGATGTATTTCGTTTCGGTTTTACAGATGTCATATTCGGTGCGACTGACGCTGAGTCCCCTTTAACTGCAGTCGGACTGCTCGCTGAAGATACAGTTCCTCCTGCTCCCCCTCCTCCACCGCTGCTGTCCTTAGGCACTGATCCAGGCGATTTTTTCGATGAACATATCTTACAAATGTAATCCTCATCTGCCTTGATTTCTATTTTCTTCAGACCAACGCATACCATGTGAAACCACTTGTTGCATCCACCGTCGCATTGGACCCAATCCACTTCCGTCCCTAAGAACAAAAAATTAAAGCATTTAAACTTATGTCCTATTTGAATAAATTGTTTTTTTCCTACAATCCCAAAAGATAGGATTTTCGGCAGTGATTTAAGAATCGGAATGTCACTTTATTTTGAATTTGAAAAAAGAAAATCATAAACTACGAACAAATTTGTTTCAATGTCAAAATTCAGCTACACATTATTTTATCCGAACATGAAATGGGTTTGTAACAAAAAAATAGTTTTTACCTGTCGGTTCTAGGCACTTTTTTGCTGTACACGTGTCTTCATCCTCCTCACAATTGTCCTCGTCATCGTCGCTGTCCTCCTTATCATCCGATTTCTTTTTGGGCACTCTCTTGGGGTCCATCTTAGCCCCTTGCCGTTTTCGTTTTATCCCCTCCGTAGGGGCATCCTTCGCTGCTGTTCCAGGACCTGTTTTTCTAACTCGTTTTATTTTATTTGGGCCAGAAGTCGTTAGGTCTTCAGCTTGTTTTTTACGCTTTTGTTGAATCAACTTGTTAGCCTAAAAAAATAATAACAGCACATGTACAATGATAATTTCTTTGTTTTTCATGAAAACCATGCACCCTGTTTGCCTGCTTTTAAATACAATCATTTCTTTAAAGAATTAATATTCTTTTTTATAGTTATTATATTAAGTCGTTCTTATGTTTTATAGACGAAAATAAATTTCACTTACCATTTTATCAGTTCGAGGTAATTTTGGTTTTTTATATCGACCACTGGACGAGTCTGGATTGTCACTGTCATCTTGCTCTTGGGCTGAGCTGCCCCAGTCCTCAAAATCACTGCCGATACTGTACTCGAGCTCTGAATCCGTCTCCTCGCTCACGGCTCCTTGGTCGTTCGCGTCCGATGACACGCGATCCTTGTATTTTCGATAGATCAAATACCATAATGAGGCTAAAATCTGTTGCTCATCCAACGACACCTCCAGTAAATCGCCTTCAATGATCAGTTTCAAAAACGCTTTTCGAAAACTTTTCTCTGCAAATCTAGCGTACGATTTCCGTTTAAATACTGCCAAATTTCTCTCTAGAAATTGATCTAATTCATCGTCGTCGGTTACATTGATAGGCAACACCCCTTTCAGAGAATCAATGGGCTCCTCCAGCTTTTCACCTTCACTTGGGCCTTCTTTGGACTTTGTTGGCCCTTTCCGCTTCACACTTTTTTCAGCCGTTTCTAGACGATCTGCATCATCTGTGTCACTACTATCGCCGTCCTCTGTTGCCTTCTTCACAGAATACGCATGTTCAATAAAGGATCTGAAACAAAAGAGTAACAAATAAATATTTAAAAATAGAAATTAAACTATAATAAATTATGTTTTATATAGGAATTTAGGAAATAAATAAAATATTTCTATTTCTGAATGAGATGTGCAAAATATGAAGCAAAAAACCTATTTTTTTAGAATGTCAAATTAGTTCATAAAAAACAGAACTATCGTTTTTAAAACGTTTAGAAATGTTTAATTAATTAAACAAATTTTTATGCATAATTATCACACTAAATTAGTACAAAATAGTTATTTGTGTAAGGAATGTTTGTTTGCACGACAAAGGGTGCAAAAATTTTACAACTAAACACAGCTATTTTTGCAATTCAACTCAAAATATGTTGGAAAATACAATTAAAAACTCAATACGCTGCGTAAATTTTTAATTCATGACTACTCTTTAATATTGTTGGAGATTGCTAGGTGGAACTCAGGGCCCCTGAATGGAAACACCACTTTACTCTTTAGGGGTTATTTATTGACTGGTTCGTTTTACATTATAATTTGAACTGATCCCTATGGATCTCCATTTAATACTGAATTTCTCTCCCCCGCCTCTCTCCTCTTCTACTTCGATGAGACAGACGTTTTCCATCTCTCTCGTTCCTGAACAAATATATTATTATATATATATATATTATTATTAGCTATCAAAAGATTGTAATAATTCTCATAAATTCAATTATTATTATTAAAAATTAAATAAGAGTATAACGAAAGACACTTACGTGCTAGATTGATCTAAATCTTGGGCAGATCCTGGTCTAGGGCACGGTCCACCCATTTGAAATCGTTTTCTGTTTTTTGCCATGTTGTATAATACATTTTTTACTCGATCAAAGTGGTTAGTTGTAGGTTCAGGCGACCCCAATCCCATTTTGTCCACATTTACTTTACTGTGATTTGGTTCCTCTTTGAGAAAATTTGTCTTAAGGAATTTCCTTACACGATCCTGCCAGTTCATTGCTCTCTCTGTTAAGCATTGCAGCGCCTCACCTTCGGGTATTCGAATTGGGATCTTTTGTAATAGGACTAGCAATTTTAAAATTATATCCAACCTTGGTCTCTTTGTCTTAATGCAATTGGGGCAGAGGAACTTCTTTCGGAGATTGATCAAAAAATATTCCCTCTTTTGCTCGCCCGCATTTTGGATAAACTTGATATGACCATACTGTTGGATCAAATAATTAAATTGACTGAGATACGTATTTTGGTAACAGTGGCGATGGTAGAGCTTTCGGCAGAGATTGCAAGGGAATAGATTCTTTTTGTCCTTTTTGCCGCAAATATCGCAAGAGATCATTTTACACTTGGCCTTCTTGTGTTTTTCTACTCCATTCTGAGATTGGGTCTTGCTATCTGGAGCTCCTCCTCCTCCTTGTTGATCAGTGTCCTCATTCTCTTTTTCATTTCCATTTCGAGAAGTGGTCTCGTTTACAAATTTCCGTTTCACCTTAAAATGAATCTTGTAATAGGCTTTCAATTCAACTGTCTCTGCCACTTTGAATTCGTTGACCATCACATGGGCAGGAGTATCATTGTCTAGATTGTATTTTATCCTCTCTATGGCAAATGAGTACGGTGCTAATGCCGAAAATAAGTCGTTATTCAGTAGATAATTGTTCAACAGTTTAGAAAAGATTTTCTCGTTCAACACTCCTCGATTAAATCCCATCAAATCTGAAGATCCATTTTGGAATTTCTTACCCATATCATTAGGGGAATCAAAGGATATATCGTCCCGATGACTGTAATTCCTTTGAAACTCCTCGTCATTCCCAGTAAAGAAGTTCTTCTCCAACACTGTGGTCTCATTAACAATCACCTTGTTATTATTGTTTGAGGACACTTGAGCAACATCGAGTTTGTTAAAAACTGAAGACAAAATCATCCTCGTGAACTTATTAAGAAACACACTATCGAAAACACTGTCCTCTTTAGCATCTGACTTCCCATTTTCCAATCCATTTTGTTTGACTTTCTTCGCCTCTTCATTGGATTTCCTTTTTAGCGATGTCTCGATCTTTTTCGGAGTCTTTTTAAAATTAGACTTTTGGCTGATCTTAATCGGAGCTGGAGTCAACTTTTTTGCATCACTTGCATCACAATCCTCATCGTACTCATTAAACAGAAATATATAAAACGTCTTAACAAACCACTCCATAGACAGAAGCAAATTCTTCTGGAATATTCTCTCAAACTCAAATATCTTAATCCTCCAATAAAATTTCTCTTTATAAAATTTAAACAGGTTGATAAAATTGATTAAAAGCGGATAATTTTGGTTTATCTCAAACTTTTTGATTAAATACACTAATTTATTTAATTGAATCAAATTCAACTTTAAGTAAACGAAATTGTTGTAGAGTGTATTATTGTTTTGTGTTTGATTCTCGGGCATCTTCTCATTGGTGGACTTCTTGTGGTTTGATCCTACTTCTTCGAATAAATCGTGACAGAGGGCTTCGTTTTTAAATAACTTCTCGTCGAGATCGATCAATTGGAATACATCTATGGCATTTAAAACATCACTGTTCAGATTAGATTTCCTTTCAAATTGTTTCAGCATCTCCACAAACTCCTGATTCGTATTACTAATCTCCAAAAGTCCTGACTCTTTTGTCTCGTCCTCGTCAATCTTCTCCTCTTTCACTTTTACACAATCACGATTCTCTCCACAAAGAGCGACGAATCCTTCATCCAGTTTACTGTACTTTTTATACAATTTATAATCCTTTTCATCACTAAACATATCTCTTTTGTGGAAAACAGCTCTCTTCATCATATTGTTTAATAAACACAAATTCCAGCTCATATCACTTTCCGCCTTTCGTTCGGAAACATCCTCGTCGTCGTTATCCATCTTTTTTCCGATCAATCGACGTCGTTTGGCGTCCTTCTTTGTATGCTGCTTTCTTCCATAAATATCCTGATTCATCTCCTTCAACAAAGTCATCTCAATGTTATTAACATCAGCTGAATTATGTACTGGTGATATGGTAATTGATTTGGACAGCATTAAAAAGTCGTTTACAAATAAAATTATATTCTTCTCTAATCGGCTCTTGGTTTCACTTTTACTATCGGTCAAAAAATTAACTCCATTTTGCTTTTCCGATTCTGAATTACTGTCAATCAAATAGTAGTAGAAATTTTTTAGGATCACATTTCTTACAAACTCTTTAAACTCTCCCAACCTCCATACTTTAAGGTCGTCATTCCTTGTTAACCAATTCAGCTGATTATCGGGTAATCCTTCATTGTCCTCATCGTCTTCATCAACCAAATCATCTGATTTCGATTTCTTTTTTCGGCCCAGCATCTTCTTCCTGGGACCCGATTTCGGAGCTGTATTCTCGTCATCCTTACATAGTGATGTATTAAATAGCAATTCCTTTATATTAAAATCACAGTGCTCGACAAATTGGATAAATTTGTTCAAAGTCAATAGCTGCTTCTCCAGGCCCACCTCGTTTATTTCTTCGATTGTCTTGTATTTGAGAAAAAGGAAATTCTTTAGAAAGTTTTTGTTCATCAGAAACATAAGCGGAATTTTGACAGAATGGTGATGCTGATTGCTGTTATGTACTTGCTGGGCGTCTTCTCCTGCCAAGGTCACGCCCACGTGCTCATAACTGTGGTGATTCCAGAAGAAATTTCGAAAGAAATTCCGTGGGCGCTCATCTAAAAAATGAAAGTCTTCCCGAACTGTAGCATTGTTACTTGTACCGGCTTCAGAATCCATTACAAATTGGTTGCTGTCCTCGTCTTCCTCCACGATTAAATCTTTAAATGTTAACGAGTCGACAAAGAACAACTTTTTCAATAATTTTATCTGCTTATATTTTAGATAGAGCACCTTCATGAATGGATTATCAATGTAGAAATTGATTTTAAAAAAGTCCTTATTCTTGATCAAATTAAAAATCAACTTTAAGTATAAATATAAAAACATTTTCAAATCCATTTCAGTTTCTTTCAAAAAGAACTCCATTTTCTCTTCTTCTGCCGATAAATTGGCAACTACATGCTTTCCGTTATACTTGATGATAAACAGCTCCTGATCTCCTTCCAATTTTATAGTTTCTATCTCCAGTTTTGAGCGATCCAATTTACTTGTAACAGGTTTTATTCCAAAGAATTTTTTCTTGTTCAAATTTAACAGGAAGAGGATTCTCTTCTTAAAAAATTTGAGTTGGAATTGTAAAAGGTTGATTTTTCTCTCTTCAGTTGGTATTTTGCAAAACAGATTCTCAATTTCCTGGATAAACAAATCCAATTCTATTTCAGACAACTTCTTAGTTTGCGTTTGCAGAGACTGTGCTTCACTTTGTGGGAACATCAAGTTGTTGAAACTTTGATCAATTTCCTCAAAGTCTACGTCATAAAGGAAGTTCTCGTTACTAGTGTCCTTGAAAAAAGAATCATTATCCGTGGAGAAGTTAAGCATAAAAGTGTCTTTCTCTTTTAGAGTAAACTGTTCCTTAAACTGAACATCATTTCCAGATTTATTCTTAATCAAATACTCTCGGAACTTCATTCCATCGGAGTCGTCTTCAGGTTCAAAGTCAAAAATATTATCCTCTGTATCAAACCTGGTCCGATAACCACAAGCTGATAGTATATTCCTCTCATCATGAAGAAAATTGTTCAAGAAAATCCTTTTCTCCGCCTTCAAATCCGTCTCCAATGAAATATCGGGTTCTATTTTACTTGATTTGGAAATATCATTTTCTTTAGGTGTTTGAACATTTAATAAGTGGTTAATAACCGTGATGCACTTCTCTGCTTCCACCAAATTAGAGTTTAGTTTTTCAAGAATTCTAGAATTAGGATACTTGTTTTTATCGGCTTCTGCAATTAAATCCCTCAATTCAGCGTAATCTATTTTATAACGCTGTTCATCGTGATTCGATTCCGCAGGGGTGTCCTTTGATATCACTATTATATCTTCCGAATTCGACTTGAGCTTCTTCAATCCTGAATCTGTTCTATCTGATTTCCGTTTAGAACCAGTTTCTGTAGACTTCTCAAAAATCTCCTTCACTCTATTCAACCACTTTTCGAAGCTTTCCACTTTAATTTTCAGTTTTCTTAACATTAGTGGAAGCTCGTCCAAGGTGTATCGGTATTTAAGTTTGTGCTTGTCAGGGGTGCATTTATTACACAATTCTTTAAAGTGTCTTAGACAACAGATTTTCTTTTGGTTTGACACTTCTGGATAGCTCTTAGTAGGCGAGCTCTCTCCTCCAGAGGCTGATCCGTTGACCGCTGTACTTGTAACCTGGACACAACCACAAGAAACTGCCGAGAGGAAGCATGTTGTTTTACAGGAATCACATTGGCGCTCGTCGTCTGGGATCAGTTCAAAAGTTTCTCGTTCCGCGTTTGTAACTCCCCATTCTAGAAGACTTTTTCTTAGCTTCTTTTCGGTGTCAACCATTTCGGCCATGTCTATATAACAAGCGGTGGCAATTCCTATATTCAGGGCATCTGGTTCTAGAGCCATTTTACACACCAACTCATCATGGCTAAAGACACAGAATCTTCTTAAAAGACTGTATTGATTAATGCACTCCCTTCCAATCTTCAACCAATCTGCAGGGGCGAAATTGACCGCTTCTGCAAAATTGTACCCTTGATTAAATCCGGCGTGATAAGCTCGTGGAAAAGTTATAACAAATTCCCCGGAATTTTGATCTGTTCGAAAAACAGGAACTCCACTGCTCATTAAAATATTGGGATTCATTATTGTAACCAATTGATGTAATAAATCCGGTTGAGTGGCAAACAGCTCTGGAGCAGCGCTCTTCATCGTCCTCTCAAAAGTCTCTGCTTGAGACCCTGGAACACCGTACCACGTCTTCGGCTCCCCCCAATGCAAATAATTCACCGAATAACTCCAATGATCCTCATTGTGCCAACAAAAGGTCGCAAAACACATTCCCACATACATCCATGGCACCTTCATACCACTGATATCCGCCGTAATGTGCTTGAGTATCGATTCATCCAGCAAAGGCAAGTTGTTCAAATTCCAGTTCGAGTTCACGTAAATCTGATCGTTGGGATTTAAGTTTTGGGAGTTTTTAGTGGGGAAGCCGCTGCCATGGTCCATCGTATGTAAGTCAGCACCGTATTCCACAGTCACGTCCTCGTCAATACTGCTCACGATCCTCCAAAATTCGCGCTCAACCAAGTCCGTTGGTACTTTGTGGACCGGCATATTGAAGTAATCCGACTTGAATTGATCCGCTATTTTACCAAACTGCTGCAAATTGTACTCCCGCTGGGCTTGCTCAAAGCCAAACGCCTCCATTGGCTTGCTCACCTAAAAAGATTAATCGTATTTTGTTGTAATTATCATTATTAAACAGTGTAAAAATACATAATTAAGATTTTTTGGTTACGCCTTAGAGTCTTTAAACACTAATTTAATAACAAAGAATCAACTATACAATCGATAATTAAAAAAAGAAATTTGGTATAAAAGTCTTTAACAATCAGTTTTTGGCACTTCCGTATTGAAAATGTAGCTTTTTGACATAGACTTGAGTTTTCTGTTTTTTAAATCAGAACGAAGTTTTTTCTTCTCCTTTCTTTTCTGCTTGCGGTTCGTGTTTCACATTTATTAAAATGTGTTAATTTTACACCCTTGTAGCACAAATTATTACACAATCACTTTTAGATTCATTTCTTTAATTAAGAAGAGTGTATATAGCATAACTAAACTTATGTTTTATTCTTTACTGTTTTGCCATTTAATAAAATATTAATGCTCACCTCCTCGGCCGTGCATTTGGGGCATCGCCAATCGCCCTTGGGAATTTCTGGTATCGGTGGCACTAAGCAAAACGTATGATAACTGTCGTCACATCCATCACAAAGAAGCATATTCTCTTCACTGTCTCCCCGATTGCAAATTAGGCAAATGTATTTTGCGAGGGGATCCGCCACATTCAGCGAGGACTTCTTCCTTCGACTTCTAGTTGCTTGAAAGTGTTTCTTATTCTTCACCTCTTGCTTCTGGAACTGCTGAAACTGGTTGTACAGAGAATTGGACCGGTGTTCGAGGGAGTTTTGGTTTGAGTTGGGTTGCGTATGGAATCTTTTGCTACGTCGAGCCATTTTCAGTTCAGTCTGATTGGGCTGCAACAACTGCCTGGATTCGATTCCGTGGGGTTTGTAGTTATGATGATCCGTTTCTGGTAAATCTCCGTCATTGTCACACGTTCCTTCACCGCAGCTCTTCTCTGGAGAGCTCTGATTTGAGTCACTGGCTGTGGAGCCGCATTCGTGCTGCTTGTCCGTCATAAAAATGTCAAACGGGTAGAGGATACGCTCGTAGTGGTTCTTTAAGATAGTTCCTACACTCTTCCCTTGGGGATAACCCATGCGAGCGGCGATTTTACTCCATTTCCGTTCCTTGGAAGCCTGTTCTAAGCCACCTTCATCTTGCACAGCCCGGTATAAGGAGTACAGATCGAGGGGCTTCCGTTCCACCATCGGAATCTTGAGGCACAGTCCCTGGAGCTCCCAAAACTTGGCGATTTGATCGAGAAAATTCAATTTAACCCTGGTCTTTGCTTCGAGCTCGTTTAAACGCTGAACCCTGGGCGTGAATCGCATGTTGTCCACGTCCAGCGAGAACGGTGGCTGCCACGAGGCCGGCGGAATAATCTTGCAAATGCCACACTTTTCCGCGATCGGACGGATCTTGCTGATATAAGTGAGGGGATTCTCGAATTCCTCCAAGGTGGGTCGGAAAATAGGCGCTTCTGGCGGTACCTCGAACTTGAACTCTTCATTCTTGACGCTCCAGGGTGTCGAGTCGAACAGTTTCGGGCTTGAGCGTCCGGAAGACGAAGAACCGCCATTGCTCCGCTTTTTCGAGCTCGAAGACGGCACTGGATCATCGTCTCGGCCCGATTTGCTGGGTGTTATCTGCCCAGCAGCACTATTATTCACTACACGGTGCTCTTCATTGTCCAAATCCATCTTTTTCATGCAAAAATCTGTTTCTTTTAATGCGTGCAATTTGCCTATTTCACCAAAATGCGTCACTTGGTCACTTTTTAACACAATCACAGCACTAATAGTCTCCTGCTTGTTTACTTAATGGGTCTTTTCTGCCCGTCCAACTATGCGTTTTTGGGCCAAATAAGGTGGAAAAATGGGCAAATCTTAGCCACCGACGAGGGCATTCATTTTCCTAAATTTTAATGGCGGAAGCGAATTTCACAAAAATCGGTCCACACAACAGATGTACAACGAAACTGGGCGAGGAATTAAATACACCGAGAACATTATTCGTCCCTAGTTACCACGCACGATATCGAAAACGTAATTTTAATGGATGGCAGAAATAATGTTTTCCAATTTTTACTTGTGAAAAAAATTAGTTTGTCTCAATCTCTTTAAGTATTTAACTGTTTTGAATCGCAAACAACTTGAAACTGCGAAGCAATCTACGCCAGAAACTTAAACAAGCGACGAAAAATTGCAGTTGAGAGGCAAGATAGGAATTTTTTGTTGAATAAAAAGAGTCCACACTATACAGAAACAAATAAATTGCAGTGAACTTTTTAAGCAATCCGAAAATTCCTTGACATTCCGTTCATATTTCTATGATAAAATTGACACATGCCCTGTTTCTTTAAATTCTATTTGTGCAAATAAAATGCAAATTTTAATCTTATATATTTTTATTATGTTTGAATTGTAATGGACCAGATTAAAATTTGAATTCTTTATATTTCTTGCTTTGCTTGGCAGTAGTATCCACTCGCTTTCTTTTCGATTTTTGACGGGCAACATGCTCGGCCAACATGTCCGACAAATCTTCCTTCTGGAGGTGACTCTGTTGTTCCCGCATTTGCTGTTCGTATCTTTGCGCCATTTCCATTTGGTCCATCTCCAGTTCCGATGGATCCAAAGCCAATTCCACCATTCCTTCACGGGTTATTTGCTGCTTACTGATTCCAGCGGTCGATCCCAGATCGTAGACGTGGGTGCTGCCCATCATACTAGTTCCAATGCGATCCGCACGTTTCTCAGGCAGAACCTGGTACAGCACTGGGGTCTCGTTACTGTAAATATAAATAAAATTTGATTATTCGAATTAATATAAAGTCGCTCCGAAAAATTGTAAAAATTTTGGTTTTATCCAAAAGTGTGTCTTTAAAGCAAATAAAAGCGCTAAAGAATTAACAAACCGATTAGGACATTATCAACATTGTAGTAAACCTTCATCATCCTCAAAATTTTGCAGAAAGTGACTCAGATGCCGAAACGAAAAAAAATCATCCGGGCGGAATCACAAAATAATTTGTTTTCCTTTGCTGAGGCAAGTACTAGCTACAGCACTTCAGAAATATGTTTTACATGTACATAATGTATTTTTAGATTAATTATTAATCTAATTGTTCTTATAATTACCGTCCGATAGATCGGAATATTCGGTAGTCCTGCACCGAACCTACTTTAATTTAAAAAAAACTAATAGACTCCTATGACCAGATGACTTCTAGTGTCTTGAATAAAGAAGAAAGAATTTAGAAATATCACACTAGAACGGAAAAGAATCACTATACTGCACATTAAGTGGAGTTATATCTAACAAAATTGCACAACAATTTTAAAAAATATCGAATTATACTCACTCTTCCATTTCGTTCTCAATTTTCTTCTTTCTTAGTTCGATTGTGTCGGGGGTTTCCATGCCCGCGGGAACTCCACTAGTTAGTCCTGATGGGGTCACCAGCCCCTCTGCTGGGGTGACAAGACCTGATTCATCCGGTACCTGGGTCAAATCTTCTCCTTCTTCCTCCTCTTCATCTGACGATTCTTCAGATTCAGACTCCAGTTCACCCCACATTTGCCTGTCGATATCCGCGTCGTCAATTCCACTGTCCAGGTCCTGGAGATTGGTACCGAACACGTCTCCGTAGAGCGGTTTTCCGTTTTCGTCGACGGGCGGCTTTCCCCATCCTCCAGCATGATATCCAAAGGACGTTCCTTCCGGAATAGGAGCGTTGAGTCCAGGAATTTTAAGACTTGGATAAGAGGGAGGAGGTCCGTATCTTTGCTGGGCGATCAACCAAGGGGGAGGAATTTTATGACAATTGGGACCAATTGGCATTCCCAAGGCAATTCGCAATTCTTCAGACAAATCTCCTGGCTTTTTTTCTTTAAGACGGGTCTCGAATTCCTTTCCTTCGTAATAGAGATCCCCATGGATTGTCATTCTGGGTTTGGTTTGCCATTTGAAGAACGCGTCGTGCAGTTTCTGGTAGTCAATATCAATTTTCCCCATTTTAGGTCTTGCTCTTTCCCTCATTTTAGCTTTAAGAGTCTTCGATTCGTCTTTTTCTTGTAAAGACGCTCGCATCTCCATGATCCCTGTCTTTTTTATGAATGCGGGAAGATCGAATGGCGGTTTTTCAATGCCCCTTTTTCCTTGTAAATATTTCCTCTTGAAACACCAATGCCTGGGAACTTGAACTGTATTCCGATGAGCTTTTAGCTGGACTAGAAGCTTCGGATCACGGGCAGTGACATCGTGCATCTCCACAACATCAGGCCTGTTCACCAACTGCTTCAATTCCGCCACACTCAATCGGGTCATCTTTTTCAATTTTCTTTTCGACAGCTTCTCCTTGTCATCCTTTTTTTCGTCTACATCTTCATCGTCGTCGTCATCATCAAACACCCCCTTTTCAATCTTCTCCTTGGCCGCCTGTGCTGCCTTCTCCGCAGCCAGCAATTCCGTGGACTTTTGCTCTTGTGGTTTCGGCTCCTCAATTTTAAATATTTCGAAAACGCGATAAAATTGTCGATACATTGGAGCTAAATCAGCAACTGTGATCTGAAAATTAAGTTGTATTTAATAAAAAGGTGCTATTTTGAAGTTTAATAAAATTCCCAGTGTACCATTTTCAACTCTTATTGGTTGGTTTTTTCTAATGCTTGTTAAGCGACAACAATATGTAATTTCATTAAATTGGTGACAATTTGCGTGCAAATTTGGAATTATTTCAGCACTCTGTTCAGAAAAGTAAGCCGTTACAGAACTAATTTGCGTTAAGAAAAGGCTACTTTTCGATACGGAATTGAACAAAACGTATATTCCAGCAGTATTTAAAAATAAACATCTTTCCAGAAGCGCTCACTACTAGATATTTCAATAGAATTGTATAAGTTATTTACACTCTTGTATGTAAAGTCAGCTTTATAGAGAAAGAAAACAAGTCCTGATTTCCGAATTAATGAATCGGAGATTAAACGTAAAAATTTCGATATGGGATTGAAAAAATTAACATCAATTAGAACTTTACCTTCTCGGGGACATACTCCACTTGAACGTCGTCAGGGACTGTGGTATTTGTTGTGACCTCTTCAACGACCACTTCCTCCTTTTTCCCATTGTGATTCTGGGCCGCCAATTTCTTTTGCCGGTTTTGCTTCTTTCGTTTCTTCTTTTTCCGGTTCTTGTCCATTTTGGTGTCCTTTTTGTTTGTATTCAAATCGGAATTCAACTCCGCTTCATCATCGGAGTCGTCGGCATAGTCTGTGGAGACTGGGTTAGTCACCGGTCCAGTTTTGTCGTCTTCATTGCCCAATTCCAAAGCTCTCTGGTCTTTTAAAGCGAGAACATCTTCTAGAGCCTTTGGAAGCACTAATTCAGCATTAGGCTTATCCGGCTTCTCAACCACTATCGACATTAGACTGGGGATGTCTCCACCGCTATCGTTTCCCGAGTCGGGCGGAGGCACAAACCAATTTTCATCGTCCATGGCAAAGGGATTCTACAATACAGTTTGATGAGAAAATAATGGAAAATAATTTCCAAATCGAGTATTTAGAAGAAATACTTACATCCAGCGGCGCTTCAGACATTTTAGTTTTTGTTGAGAAAACTTGTCAGATTTACGGTATTTACTTCTTATTTCCAAAATAAACCAAATTTTTCAGTCAAAACAAGTTTGACATTTACCTGTCAAAAAAAGTGAGGTTAACTTTACTTTGTAAATTTTCCCATCAAATACTTAACATTATAAAATTTTGACATTTGTCAAACTTTACCTTGAGACATTTCAAATTATTTTTCTAAAGTTCCAAACGTAAACAATCAAAAAATGCAGATCCCAATAATTCTAGATAATTTTATCCTCTGTAAAGTGGACAATACCCTCACCGCATCTGAGATACGGCAAATAGTCACAGAAGAACTGGTGAGTAAAGATTAATCTTTGAATTGATTGAAATACTAAAGTTATTTTCGTTTTTAGAAACTCGATGCCTTTTACTTGTTACAAAATGGAAAGAAGCTGGAGAATGTGTCTTTGTCATTGCCCATCAGCGTCTGTTTACGTGTTTGTGGCGGAAAAGGGGGATTTGGATCAATGCTGCGGGCGATTGGAGCTCAAATTGAGAAGACCACAAACAGAGAAGCGTGCAGAGACTTGAGTGGGAGACGATTGCGGGACATTAACGAGGAGAAACGTCTGAAGGAGTGGCTGGAAAAGCAAAAGGACAAAACCACAGACGCCTATGAAGCGAAAAAGAAGAAATTGGAGCGACTCCTGCAGCAGCCGAAGCACGAATTCCAGGACAAGGAGTACGAGAAAAGTCGCAGCGAATTAACGTCGAATGTAAATGATGCGATTGAAGAAGGCTTCAAGAAAACTCAAACAGCAACAAAACGAAAGTCAGACACAACTAAAGAGCCCCCAAATAAAAAGAAGTCAACTTTATGGATAGCTGAAGATTTAAGTTCCAGTTCAGAAACAGATTCCGATGATGATAACGACGATAATGTTAATGTAAAAAAGAAAAGTACTTGTGTACAAGCAGTTTAAGGTGTTCTAAAAATTATTATCATTTAATTATGATTATACATACTTTAGAATAAATTTATTAATTAAAAATATTTTGTAGATTTGTGTACCGAAATTATTTCAGGGAATTAAAATAAAAATTTTGTAAAAATAAACTTTCACGTCATCCTTTTCAATTATTAAATACAATTTTGAGTTAAAACCATTCATGTTGGTCATATGAGCAAAAACCTAAATAAAAATGTAAAAAATAGTTATTTGTGATATAAGGGTGTAATATAAACCGTTTTTTAATTAAAGGCGAGATTTTCAATTTTTTTATCATTAGTCTTTCTTGTACGGATTTCAGAAAACATTTCATAACTCGGGAACAATGAAAAACTCGCTTGACGGCTTGTATTTCACACTCGTTTCCTCGTTAAAATGGTCTCATTTTATTCTTGTGTCACAAATAACTTGAAAATATTTTTTTATTGTAAGTTAGTCATTTTATTTGAGCTTGGGGGTTATAAAAATAGTACAAAATGAAAGAATAAAAATGGAGAGAGCTATGGCGGAGCAGTGGCTTGAGTTTGCTGTTGGTGGATTTTGCTGTTACGACGCTGGCATCTAAAATTAAATAAATTAATTGAATAATTTTAAAATAATATAAAATAAAACCAAATGTACCGTGTGCGATGTCTTTGATGATGATTTTGTCTTCGCATTTGATTTGGATTTGAGGAGTCTTCTTCCATTACGGGTTCAGTCACTTTCTCCATCTCAGCACCTCCTTCCCCCTCCTCGTTGATCTGTACATTCATGGAGATGTCTTCGTTTTCCTCCACTGCTGCAATTGATCCATTGGTAATGACCCTAATCTCTTCGGCTTGCTGTTTCGGGGACTTGCAATTGGAACAGCTCTCAGAACTACTTGAACTTGTCGAGGATCCAGATGAGGAATCGCTTTCGCTGTCCTCACTCGTTGAACTGTTATTTGGTGAGCATCTTCGACTCGTTCTGGTACTTCCGATTCCCGCTCCTCCATTAACCAAAATTGTAGATTTACGCCGGAAGAAATCGAGTTGGTTCTTCAAATCTACATAAATTATTATACTTAATATTTCTTGAAATAATCAAAAATAGGAAAAAACGAATGTGAAATACTACACCTTTTGAAGTTGTAATATTCATTTCGTGAAACTGTAATTTTCATGACGACCGTTTTAGACTTTTCATTTCTTGAAACTACAATCTACATTTTGCGAAACTGCGATCAATTCATTAAAATTATGAAATTTTGTTGGACTTCTCAAAGGATTTTTAAAGGGGAGGAGCAAAGGAATGGATCCAAAGCCTGATTTTAGAATAAGAGAGGCACCTCTTACAAGACGTCGTTTTCGTTTACGACAATGCTTCCTGTCAGGAAATATAGGTTGCAGTCTCACAAAATGAAAAGTCTAACATAAAATGATCATCCTGAAAAGTCTAAAACGGTCGTCATGAAAATTACAGTTTGCAGTTACATAAAATTGATATTACGGTACTAATATTTCTTCCGTCAAAGATGTTTTTATTATACTAGTGCTCATTATTATTAAAGTGTGATCTCCGCGAATGACTTTCATTAAATTCATTTTGAAGAAGTCAGTCATTTTATTTTATATAAGGTTCGGTCGATAACTATTATTAAACATTCGGACATTCTATAAAACGTTCGCGATTTTAAACGACAATAATAATGCCTCATAATTACCATAATTTTCCGAGATGAGTTTGAGAACTTGTTCCTGAAGTGCTTCAATTTCCGTTCGCTCCTTTCCCGGGCTGTTGGAATCCTTCGGTTTTGGTTTCAGGACCTCTAAATTGTAGCGTTTACTGAGCTGGTCAAAGTTCGTTTCCAATAGCAGATATTCCTCGATGAGCTGCTCTTTGGTAAGAGTAGACAAGCGTTCGCACTTGGCAGTCTCATAAACAGTGGCGAATTCCTTGGTCAGGAACTCTTCCTCGTCTTCGGGCAGAGAATAAAAGTAGTTTTCATCGGAATCCACGGAAAAACTGGAGTCTCGATCTCTGCGACGATTTCGCTGTTCAATCTCAACTTCATGGTCTTCCATAAGGAATTTATTAGTGTTGTACGGCACTAGGTTGCGCATAATGTCTTTCCTGGTCATCGGAGTCTTCCAATTAACCGTTTTTCTGTTGCTACCCATCGAGTTTTTGCGTTTAGTCTTTCCTCGCCTCCGCTTCCTACTAACTGAAGACGTTTTGCTCTCCATCAGCTTTCGATTGTAGAATCGACGTCTATTGCTGCTGCTTCCACTCGATTTCAGTGATGTATCCTAAAAATTAAAATAATTTTTTGTTGTAAAATTCAGTTAGTTAAAATCTTCAATTTACGTGTGGTTAAGTGATAATTTCCCGCCCTAGTACGGTAAAACTGTAACTTTACCAGGGTTATTCAAAATACAATTCGTGTTGTTATTTACGATTAACATTTTTTTAAATAACCACAAAATGTAGTTTTTAGACTAAATATATATCCAAATTATTATAAAAATTTAGACATTTAAACAAATTTGTTCGTAGATTACAAATCTCTATTTTTCTTTAATGCGATAAAGTGACGCTTTATGAAACTCCAAATCAAGGTCAAAAAGCATACGAAAGAAAAAATTAATATTTGAATTCTACATAAAATAAATATCCACTTACCAAATTATTGTCCTCTGTGGGAGTCTGTTCAGGAAGATTACCACCCTTAGCTTCTTCCTCCATTATATTGCTCGTAATTGATTTATGATTTTATTATAGTCAACTATTGCAGAGTGAAGAATGAGCGTGATTTTGCTCGCACCTCTTTGAAATCCTCCT
>JXOV01030643.1:0-13280 GCA_001014945.1 Clogmia albipunctata
TTACTAAAATATTGCACATCACTAATATATACTTCATTAACTCAACTTTAACATTGTCCGCTCATTACCCATCGGCACCATGTAATCATTGTAAAATATTATAAATATGTAAACAAAAAATTGAATAAAGAATTGGTATGGTAGGTTGAACGCAGAACCCGCTCGGGGATAATAGCCCTTATTCATATATAAAAAGCCCCCGCTCACAATTAATTTAAGCAAACAATCGTAGACCAAGTAATTAAATCGAATTCCAAACTGCAATCTATAATATAATGAATTACTGAAAATTGCATTCATCGTCCTCAATTAATTCACAAATCTCTATTAAAAAAAACTCCAACTGGACGAACCTTCTATTCCGCCGCGACGGTTTTAAAAATATATACTAAATATTAAAGTAACATAAATTTATGAAGACATTTTAACAATTTATTTGGGAAGTTCATAGATGATGGCCAATTAAAAATACATGGGTTAATATAAAAATCAAATATTTAGACAATAATGATTTTATCATTTAGTATTGTTGACCTTGTTTTAGTAAGTAGTAAGTACCATTCTAACATCGGAAAAACTCCACCCTAGAAACGTGCCCTCATTTTGAGCCAACACAATTATTAATAAAATAATCTTGTCTTTTAATAATCCATTTCTCTCCTCAGAACTATTTCTCAACTAAACTGGACTCGAATAATAAAAACGGAAGATTGGAAAATCCCAAACGACCATCATGTCAACCACACGTGGTTATTACTGAACATTCAAACATTCGGTTTAATTAAGCCTAGATATTATCAAAAAAAAATATCATCTAAGATATTATTTTTACGAAAGAATAATTTCGAGAGAACTTATTTAATTAATTATCTGAAAAACAAATTTATTTATCCTCATTTTGTCTTTGACTTAAATTTATTAATTATATCTTTTTATATGAATATAAGAATATTTAAGATATTTTATTGAAGTATAAAATTACTAATTTAAAATTTTACTAGTTTACTAAATACCATTACCAACAAGTTGAAACTACACTTTGTAAAATTCTTAATTAATTTGGTAAAAAATTAATATAAATCTTTAATAATTTTTTCTGTAACATTTTTTAGCTCCTAAAAATGGAAACCCGTCACTTTCAGTTGTAAATAGAACAGGAAAAGGAAGTATATATTATTAAAGAAATCTTTTAATTGAAACAATTCATTGTATAAATAAGGAAGTCTGGAAGAGGACTAGCAGGGTAGGCTCTGATTGTTTGGGACAAGTTCTTCGGTTCTTTTCCCTTTCCAGTGTTGAAACTGTCAGATTCTTGACCAAGTACTTATTATACCTCCTCATGGTGGCTTCTGGAAACTGTGACATTGTAGACTCACAAGCTAAAATTATAAGCACTGTGGTCTTATCTGCAGAAGGTTGGCGAAGGGTTAACAACCCATCCCATAAAACCAATTTTTACGAAAGTTGTAAATAAGCCTCGAATAAACGGACAGGGACGCGGAACAATAAAGGACAATGATTAGAAAATCTTCATATAAAATGTAAGGACATTATATATAGTATAACTGGGAGCTTGAGAATTCTGGAATCAGCAAAAAATACCAAGTCGACCTTGTTGCCTTTCAAGAAATAGGATGAACTGGAAAACAAGTTCTGCACAAGTAAAACATAGATCAGCTGCGATGAGAAGAATCACGTTCTGGAAACTGGTTTTAATTGTTGAAAAAAACTGAAGCCAAATTTACTGGAATTTAAGGCAATCAGCTAAAAATGTCTCTTATAAAGAATAATTTTTCTATATTAGTATCGCCAATATTCACGCACCAATTGAGGAAAAACATGACGAAGAATAGGAGGGTTTCTACGAGAAACTGGACAGAGTTTATAACTCATCCCTACATTAAACTCGTGGTTGGTGATGCTTATGCTAAAGTTGGACGAGAGGAGTTTTACGGTCAACACATATACAAATTTGAACTACACGAAAGATGCAATGATTATGGAGGAAGTCTTGCAAACTTCGCAGCATCCAAAAATATGATCATTGGAGGCACTATGTTTGAAAGTAAAGAAAAACCAAATAGATTATGTCCCGATAGGCGTAAGGCATATGTAAAAACCCTATTAGTTCAAACATGTATGAAATGGCCACATTGACAGATTTTATGGCATTTGGGTGATAAATTTGGATTTTTCCTAACGCAATTGGACAAACATTATTCAAACTCCAAATTATAATTGCAAATGAGGAAATAAATGTTTGTAGAAACTTTTAATTGATTGACGAAATATATCTAATTGATAGACATTACTTTCAGGTCCAACATTAAGAATTACAAGTAAATATTTACTGACTACAAGTTTTTATATTAAAAATGACGATGTTCATAAAATGTAGTTATATAAAGATTGTTATTTAATTTCTACTATGAAGACACGACCTAAGTAATTCAGTAATAAATTACGTTTTTAATTTAAAGTAAATATGAGGGAATAAAATTGTAAATAAAAATTATTTGTCTGAAGAGTGGTCTGGTTTGTGGCGACAACCCAACTTGTACATTCTTCTGGTACGTGAAACATTTTAATTGGAGAGAAATGGCTCGCCAAAGTAAAGTTTTCCCATGGAAAAGTTGAGCTTTTCTGCGAAAGTTGATAAAGTATGATTACTTTGGTGTAATGTTCTGTAAAATAAATTTGGTCTAACAATTTTAATAATATTATTATCGGAACTGTGCTCATTGAAAAATGGAAACAAACTTTCTAGCTGACTTTTGCCGAACAAAAACATCATGAATTAAACTAAGTTATTAGACCAAAACCAGGACTCTTTCACCAGCACACAATAAATGTTGCAAATAGTTTTACGTTGGAGATACAAAAGTGAGCAAATTGCAGCTGAATTCTGGAGTTTTCTTAATTAGTTACGGCTCCTTGAGTCCACCAGGGCTGATTGTTCAACTCTGCGCTGTTTGAACTTATTTTTATCCCGAACCAACACTTGAGAAAGATTGAAGATCTGCTAAATAAATAATCCCGCCCTACACACAAAGTTTCCCTTTTCCAATGCGGAATTGCTATATATCTTATTGCGAAAATTGGTTCCGTACTTTATTTTACTGTGAATTTTCCTGGATCTGTTTATTCTTCCCGAGCCAAATAAATTGCCGGTGATTTGTCCCCAGTGAAACCACCTCAAAGAAAAAGCGGTGCTGAATAGAAACGAGTCTAGAAATCTAATTAAAATCACTCACACTTGATGAATAGGCGCCCCTAGAGTGCAATCTTGTATTAAAAATATAAACCCAATTGACTGAGTTATTGAGCATCGTATAGTTAAATCTGTGATATTGTTTTCGAATTTCTAAAGGAATCGTAATTTTGATTTTAAGCAATTTGAAGAATTCCAAATACAAATAAATTTAATTTAGTATCCATAGTTTACACACACGAAATACGAATGATATTAATTTTTACAACACATTTTACACAATAGTTATTTAAACAACGTGTGGGAAAATTGAACCATAATTAAACTGGAGTAGATTTCTAGAAAACGAACGAAATGAGTTTTCTAATAGATACGTGTGTTTAATTAATTGTGTGTTTTTCCATGCAGTTTTTTTGCAAAATTTTATACAATTCGCATATTTATTAGTTATTTCTTGCGAAAAATGGTGTAAAGAATAAGAAGACACCCCAGTACTAAATTAAGGCCTAAACACATATGGTACAATTAAGGGAAGTACTTGTCAAGCGAATAGAACTTTCGGTCTCAATTTTTCAAAATATCACGACAACCTTGTACCATGCACTGTATCACTGGTATTCCCATTATACCACTCATCATTTAATTAATAAATCATGGCCTACTTTATTATAGAGACATAAAAAACTTTAAAATATATTTTCATTCAACGCTACTACGATTAAAAATTATAATTTTTAGTAGTAAAATTTTGGTATTAAGTACTAATTTCGTGTATTTAAACGATTTGTAATTGTTTATATGGAATGATGAGTTGTTTATTTCATATTCAATTCTTAATGAAGCACTATCAGTATCCATACCTTTACTGACCTAGTGCGCGGCGCTGATTGGCGGGTATGATAAACTCTTTTATCCTTTCCTATCTTTTTCTATCCCCTCCTAATCATTCGGAAAGCAATTATTATATTGAAACACTTTATTGATGACACTAAATAAAGAACCTTATTTTATTATAAAATGCCTTAGTGTTACAGATATTAGAAGTTCAATTTGTTAATTGATTCATCGCAACATTGAGCTAGTTATTACCAAAATTGTATTTTATTTCGCACAGTTTCCTTCTTTTTGAAAACATTTAATTATTCCATCTTGTAGTGAAAGGAAAACAAGTCATATAGAAAAAGCCTGGAACAGCAGCAGCAAGGCGTTTTGGCTTGGTCGTAGTTTTATTTATTTTGCACGACGACGTTGCTTTAATAAAAACAGGCGGTGGCATGGCCCGACTTGAGTTTTCCGCTGAGTTTGACGAATGAGTTCTTTGTAATAAAATATTAAAATACATGTACCAATTTTGTGAATAATTTTTTAACAAATTCCATGCTACAAGCAAAACAGATGGCATCGTTCAATTCTTAATTGGAATTAAATTTCGCAGTTTTTTTCTGATTTTTGGGAGAAACTGGTTATGTAAAATCAGGAGAAGAGGAGGTGGAGTGTTGGCTTTGCATCGTGTTTCTCAGAAAGCGCACATGTTGACGACTTTCGTAAAAATTAATAACTGCTTTCTGAGCAAATACAACTTTAGGATCCTTTTTCCACATTTTTCGGCATTCGTATGGTTATTAAATAACAGTGCTCACAATGGGTAGTGTGGGACACTTCCTGGCAATGTGACGGAAACAGTCGCACACTTTTGCAAGCAGCCACAGAACAGGAAAGTGAAGAACACCAAACGGCAGACGACTGCTCTTCTTCAAAAGACGAATAGGAAATACAATGTCGGAAACTTAACGCTTTTGAAAGAGTTGCAAAATGGGACTGATTTAATTAGTGGCTTTACGTGGTCGCATCTTTCACAATTAAAACTCCGTCAGACACGGAACATCCCGGAATAACCTCAGCCCGTGACAAACTTTTGTGGTCACTGTAGAAAATGTGGTCTTCTAAAAGGTAGCAAATTAATTTAAAAGTAGCTGGGTTTTAAGAAGAAAGCTTTATTGCTGTCTGGACTTGAAATTAATTATATAATTAGTCTATTAAATATTTAATAGACTTTCTAGAATTCCTAGTAGGAATTCCTACATTATTTAAAACTTTTTTTGTTTTAATTTCAGTTCTCAAAAAATTAATAATTCTCGTTAATATTAAAATGACAAAATATTAAAATGCTAAACATTTAAATGAAAAAGAATTGAGTATAAATTTAAACACTTTCCAAACATTTCTGTGAATTTTAAATCAAATACAACAATAATCGGAAATATGTAACATTTAATTTTGTGTGTGTTTTTTAAATTAATAAAAATTGCAGTAATTTTATAATTTATTTAAAATAAAAATTATTTTTCTTAAAATTAAATTCCACCTTAAATTAAATATTTAATGGTAATTTTTGGTATAACTGTGTAAGATAAGCGGTTTTTATCCGGAAAACGTTTGTAAACTACGAATTCTATAAGAATTTTGGAAAAATATAACATAATTTTCAAATACAATAAGTATACGTACATTTTGACAGACGCCCAAGAAGTTATACTGTTATCACAAGTGCGTTTTGAGCTGTACCCTTAACATACTGGGCGTAGACAATAAAGTTACCATCGTATGGATACCAGGCTCATAATGGAGTAGAGGTAACAAAATATCAGACAAACTGGTGAAACAATGCACAACAACTTCTCATGAGGGACCAGAACCAGAAATGGGATTAATTCACTCATTTCGGAAACTTCAACTCAAAAGTACAGTGAGAAGAAACAAATAAACACTGGGTTAACTTACCAAAACTGACACAATCAAAAATACTTCTAAGAATGCATGACAAAAATATACAAGCTTTTTGTCGTAAGCTAAGCAAACAAAAGCTACATGTAAACACAAAACTATTTACAGGATACAATACTATGAATGGACGCCTACACAAATTGGGACTCCGCTTAGACGGAATATGCAGATTCTAAAACCTAGATACCGAAACCTCGGAGCATATACTCATGGACTGCATGGCGCTAGCATCCAAGAGACATTTGTGCATACAAAAGCTGACTGTTTTACTGCGTCTGACTGCGTAACCTTACCTTCTGTTCGCTTAAATGTATTGATTCAATTTGACATGTGAATTAAATTTAAAATGGAAATTTTACATACCTAGGGAAATCATCTTTTAACCAAGAGAAACCGGTGCAACATCAACCTACTCACAACAACAAATACGATTAAAGCGTTTAGGAAATATTTTTCAAATAAGTGGAATAAATTCGCTCCTTAGTAAAGTCGAAACAGAACTCAATAGGTCAATCAAGAAGACTAACTTGTAAATGGCACACTTGGAGAGTACAAAGGCGAATAAACGATAAAGACTAGAGAAGAACGAGAGCACATTTCATCAAACAAAGAAAACTCTTGTTCATCCATTAATATGATCTGGTTGGTCTTTTGTTTTATTTGCAAAAGTTATCTGCGGATTTGACATTCCATTTAATCAGTTAAAGTTCTTGGCTGTTTGCGCTAAAACTTTAACTCAGAAATCCGCTCTGCTTTTGTTGGGGAGGGCGCTTGAAATTTCATGGCAGCTCCGGAGCCATGAAATTGGAGAGGATTCGCGGAACTAGAATTGATGTTGTGGATTAAATGGGGCAAAATAGTACCGCTTTCATATATGAATTTTTATTTCTTGTGATAATAATAAATTAGCGCAAATAGAAAGCTCTCTGTCGACATTTGCTCCTTACAAAAGAGATCTGTGTGTGTGTAGAACTTATAGAGACAACATGGCGAATAGAGTGTATTGTGGAGGAAAAAAGGAGCAAAAGGCAGTTGGGAAAAAATAGTGATGACAATTCATTTTCATTCTTTAGTTAATAAAACATACAAAATATTCCGACTGTCATTGTCAGTGCTGTCGTTCGTTCGTTGGCTCGAGACAAGATTTATTTTTTTGCACCAGCAGTGTGCCAATTCCAGCATCAGCAGCATCAGTGCTACAGCAACAACAATAAACGGGAACGATTTCGGTAATTAATTAAATTAAGCTATATGAATGCGATTATAGCACAAGTACAAAAAATCGTTTGTCAAATAAAAGCGCGAGGGGGTTGGATGGGAGCCGGAAAAACTGGAAATCCTGATCTGTACATTTTAATCCACTTATTGTTGATGAGATTTATCACTGGGTGCAAGTGGGGCGCGCACCCAGCCAGCAACCAGTCACTGGATTAACTTGTTAAAGTCACCCGTAATCCCGCGACATGAAACATCCAGGGCAAATGAGGCGCCTATAATTGCTAATTAATTAAAATAATTCATTACCTGACACCAGCACACGCAATTTGAGGAGGAGATTAAGGTACGCATTGACATTTGTTCTGGACAAGGGACGGTCCATTATTTATGGGCCCATAAATGTTCCATTTTTTTCAAGCGCGCAAATACATTTATTAATTAACAGAGGCGAATCGAGGCGATAATTGGCCCCATGGATTAATTGCTGCGCTAATTGTTTTCTTTTGTTGTACCACTCTTATTGTTTCAGCGACAATAAAATCCAGAATCACAGAGTGTAAATCAGAGAAAAATCATTAAAATTCGACAACAACGTTTACCAATTAATCAGGTTATGTTTATTTTCTTTTTACGGAAAATGTTTTTGACTGCCCAGTATAATTGTACCTATATTTTTGTTATATTGTGAGTATATATTATTTTTTTTATAAAGGGCAACTATGAAAGTAATTTTAAGATAGATATTTAGGTTTATAGCTATTCGTTTAATCGTTATAGGTTTAATAGTTATTTATACAACAAGGTCGATAAGATAAGTCGAGCCTTCTTTAAGGCACTCGGTTCACTCGTGGCTTAAAATAACCCTTGTGTTTAATACAAAATTGTATGCATTTTTAAATAAATTTACACAATATCTTAAAAGTTCTTCGAATTTCTGTAAAAATACATGTAGCGGCCTCCATGATAAACCAGAAGAAAACGTAGTTCATAAGTTCTCCGATAGAATTCTTTAAAGCACTTGTGTTATAATAACGACTTTGACAGAGCAAAATTGAGTGTCAAAATATTAATATTAAACAACAAAAATGCATAAAATAGTTTTAAAAGCTTTATTTATTAAAGTTGTAACTTGATTAATTGAAGTCTTGTTAAGTTGGAGCAAAATTATACTGCAAAAGTTTATATGTGATAAACCTAATTGTATAATTAGTTTTTAAGTCGGTATTCTTTTTAATGCGGTTTATTATATAAATTTTATTAATAATATTTCTTTTAGGGTTTTGAAGGTGAAAATTTAAATTTTTATTTATGCCTAAATATTTAAAGTTATCTACTTGTTCTATTTTTACATCGTTCAGGATTATTAGTTAGGATTTTGTATGTTAAGAAAACCACAGGATAACGCTTAACACCTCATATTTGTGTCCAGTTTTCCTAAAAAAAAGTTTACGGTCTTCTTATAATTTTATCTTTAATCTACCTTTTTAAAGTGTCTAGTGCGCTTTGCTAGTTGTACTTTTGACCTTACCAATCTCCAACAAGGTAGAACCAGAAAACATTTTTAGACATAGAGTAATGACTTTGCATCAAGACATGGATGTCCAGTAGCCACCACCTTATCATCATAATTATTTGGTATATTTAATGTCAATGATTCTTGCAGGAATTGAAAAGGAAATTTACAATCAATGTTCAACAGAAATAAATGAATTTATTAAAACTAAATTTTAATTATCAAAATCTCATGTTGATGTTGACGTATTTTATATGCTATTTTATATAAGATATTAGATTTCAGCAAAGCCGCTCAACATTAACTAAATTGTCCTGATATTGGCGGTTGAATGTGTGACGTCATCGACTCCGTTGTAATTCATTGTTTTGATTTTGTATGAACTCGAGATGAGAACTAGACCCATATATATTGTTATCTATATACTATATTGTACCGAATTTAACACTATTTCTTTCAAATTTCAATACTTTTTTGACCAAATATGATGAGAGAATTTTTGCGATATTTTTCCCATTTCGGCTTAGAATAACGGACATTTAGCATATTAGAGCCAAAGAATATTGACTTGGGTTGTATTGATGGTATATAACTATATTAAAAGTCTTTTGTCATAAAATTATCATTAATTTCCTTGCATACAGCGGAGTCGATGACGTTTCCACTACTACTACCACCGCAGATCTGGATAACTTTATTGTTAAGTTAGCGTTGGATTTCAGTACTTTTTTAAAAAATATTGTCCACTTGTTTGGTAAAATATCCAATTAAAAGATCAAGTAAAAATTCCTTTGATGTTCCAATAAGCCAATTAAAGGGTTAATAATAAATTTGATTGCATTAATTCCACAAATTATAAAATATGTTTTAATTCGATGCCGTGATGGATTTGGGCTACACGAAAAAGTAATTAAAACATAAAATCCCAATATAGTTTGCATTTAAATAACCAAAATCATATAAATTTGTACGAATGAATTAAAATAAATATGAAATGTCATTTTAATTATATTAAAGTATCCTTGGTGCAAAGAAATTAAAATTTACACAATTTTTTGCTTGAAGCTCAAAAGCATTTAAATTAGTATTTGCAGTTGAATATTATTTATTAAATTTGCAATTTTATTCAATTGTGAACAAATTTCCGAAATTCGAGTACCACAATGGTCAAAATAATTGAATAGTTTTCAAACAATTAATTCGATTGAATTGTTACAATATAAATTACAAAATTAAAACTTTTCAATTTTGATTCAACTATGAGAGAGAGATAGATTTTGTTGCCTTGTAAAACTTATAAGTTTCCGTCTGGGATAATGGAAACCAGTTATTGGAACTTGTTCTGTGAGGAAATGGATTTTATTGTGTGTTCTTCTCGCAAGTTCTCCCAACAACTCCCCGGACGACATTTAATTTAATTCCGCACAAACGAGAGATTTCATATTCAGAAATGCACCGGAGGAGTCGGATCACGTTCTAGAGTTGGATAAGGAGGGTAGAAGGGATGTGTGTTTGTTAAAAGAATGGGCCAGAGTCCGATTGCAAGGAAGTGGTGTTGTGTGATATGTCGGAATCCACATGAATTAGCACTGGAGTCGTCGATTGCAGTGCAGTTCCCTCGCGCGCGCCAAAACTCTGGCCAGACTCCACACTTTTCGCAGCTGGAAAAGCACCAATGGGGATCCATAAAAACCGACAAACGGAAATTTATGGTGTTCAGCCACAAAAAGGAAAATAAATACCCTTGTTTTATAATTTTCCCTTTGTTCAGACCAATTTATTTGCCGATAGAGCAAATGAAATTTAGCAAATTCAAGATAATAGTATTCTTGCAATAGTATTACATTATCAACATGTGTCCATAATACACTATTCGCCCTCGAAATCTCTATTAATATCGATGCAATTATAGAATTATTTCACAAATAATATAAAATTCTGGGAAATTTCACAATGAAAATACTATCACGTGTCGAATTTAGTTCAGTATTTCATTCATCATGCTTGCTTTCATCTACTTACGCTCTAAGCTTTCATTTCAACACCCACGTTGTTTGTATTGTTAGAATATATAATATCTTTAATATTTAAGTTTCTATATGGAATTATTAATAAAAAAAAATATGTTTTTTTTTTTGCCTGCCAAAAAATATGTTTATGATAGCTTTTGACCAATAAAAATATATTTTCAGGTATAAACGTAAATATATTTTTCTTGCTTTGGTTAATTGAAAATTTACGAGCACTATTTGCTACAGTAGGAAAGTTTTAGAATAAGGCAGGTAACACTGATATCTTGGTGGTGGCAAGAACAGCTCTGGCTAGATGAGCTAGATGAGTCTTAGTTCAGGAGGCAGCTCATCAAAAATCGGAAGACAAACAAAAACAAAACTAGACGCAACGCGGAATTAAGTAATACACTTAAATTAGACGCATCAATACTTGATGTGTATCAAAATCAGCATGATGACGGTACAGTCCAGAGAGTCTTTTATCTTGAAAATTGAGCACTTAAAAGCTGACATCAAACGAAAGCACGGCAAAAGAATAAGTAAAAGAAGAAAATATTTTTAAATAGATTTTTCTATTGATTCTTTCAATTAAACTAATATGTTAACTTAAAATCTAAATAAAATAACTTCTTTTTCAAATATCTTTTACGAATATTTAATCCGTTGAATCCCTTTACAATTGTATAAAGGGATTGTAGATACTGTAATAAATAAAAATTGAGGGGTATAATTACAAAGGCAAAGGGCCGCACCAACCCATAAGACTACGCTGAATAATTTGATAATCTAAACAATTCTAAAAATTGTCCTGGCCAAACAATGTTTAATACAATTTTAATGTTGAAAGTTTACCCTATTTTACGATGTCGCTTTTTACACTTGATCTAAAAATATTTTTATACAGTTCTGTTGCCAATGCTTTCTCTAGAAATTGTTTTATAATCGTCCAGTGTTGAAAAAAGTATAATTCAATACCCGCAGGCAATTACAAATCATGTAAATACACGATATTAGTACTTTGTATCAAAATTCAACTAATAAATATTATAATTTTTTATCTTGGTAGCGTAGAATGAAAATATATTTTGAGTTCTATATGCTTGACAAGTACTTCCCTTAAATGTATGTGTTTAGACCTTAATTTAGTACTGGGGTTGTCTTATTCTTTACTTCATATTTCGCGGAAAAATAGCTAATAAATATGCGAATTGTATAAAATCTTGTAAAAACTAGTTGGAAAACACATAATTAAATACTCGTATCTAATAGTAAACTCATTTTATTCGTTTTCTAGAACTCTGCTCGAGTTTAATTATGGTTTCTATTTTCCCACACGTTGTTAAAAAAACTATTTTAGCATATCTTATCTTGTATTCCTTTCGACCAACATAATTCAATTTTATTATTGTCTTCGAAATAAATTTACTTATAATTAAATTAAATCAAATTCTAAAATATATCTTCTACTTATCTTTCTTCTCTTAATATTCAATTCAATTTTAAACGTCATAGATATAATGTCGGAAAATCTTAAAGGGTACTTTTTTGTGGTTAAAGACGGAGAGAAATGGTAATGCCATGTCGGTGTTTCCCAAGGAACAAACTTGATTTCATGGTACGGAACGGATCTGTCTTCACCTGCCTTCTCCAAATGCTTTTCCGATTTTTATGCTCACAAGGTAAAAACAATTGCCGGCAGATTTGCAAAAGTGGATGCGTGATGATCTGTGTATGTGTTGGGTGTGATCCCTCTTTAGATCAAACTGAGCTCAGACCGTTATTTATTCATACTTATTGTGTTCTCGTGCTTCCCAGGCTGAAGTCATCGCCTCCGACAGAGACGAAGGTTGTCTGGCAGAAACGAGCCAGAGAGACAGAATGGAGCAGCAGCGATGAATAAGAGCACCCGACAGCAATTTGAATAAATTTTAAAACTACCCCGAATGTCATTAGGCAAATACTCTTCGAATTCCGCCCAGCCGTGTAGCTATTCTTCCTTTTCGACAATACACTACAGTTTAGTGAACAATATCGGTACTCAAATCTGTATTGCTTTAGAAGACGACCAAAACTTTTAATATTACTTGGGTGTCTCTGCCGTCTAGTGGATAGAACACTAGACTGCCTTCTCGATGTCGTGTGATGAAATCCCGGGCGGTTATTTTCTAGCGCGATAAAGTTTCAATTTGTGTCTGTCAATAACATTGCGAAATAATATTCTTAGCGAATTATAGGTAATGGCGCAAAAAAATGGGCGGATTATTATTTACAATTGATACCTACAAATAGTGAAAACGGTCAGCGGTGGTTGACTGGATTTCTGATTACAACAGAAAGATAGAGAATATATCTCCATTGTAAAGTATTGTATTGTATTGTACAATTGGACCAAACAACCCATGACTGAGTTATAGCCCTCACTCATATGTATAAATACATATGAATGATCACCGGACCGTTGTACAATCGTGATTCCTTGGAGTGATGGGTGCCGACCACCGCCTCCTCCTGACGTAAGTGTTTTCACTATCTACTTTTATTT
>JXOV01030643.1:13532-30271 GCA_001014945.1 Clogmia albipunctata
GGGTTTAGGGTTAGTTTGGGATAGACAGTTAGTAAGGTAAAGGATCTGTTTATGAAGTTAGTGTTGGTATGGTAAGGTATAATGGTAATCCCCGCTCGGGGATTATATCCCTTATTCATATATAAATATATGAATAAGATCATTGTACGCCCCTCCTCGTATATCGCCCCAGTTTTCCCTTCCTATCACAATTACTGGCCCTATTGCTAAAGATATATATAGTAATAGTTATAATATAGATATATAGTAATATTTAAAAATTATTTTTATGTGTTTAATGATGGGGAATAAAAGGGTTTATTAGACCCGCCATTCGGCACCGCACATTGTAAAGTATGATTTAATATATTGTAAGATGACTTAAAAAATAGCGATAACAATCACCTCCATCATTACTTTATTTTAAAAAAAATAAAACTTATTGGGCGGAAAAATGGGATGATGGAAGTATCTCGTTGACTGCTCCAAAGATAACAGATATAAGTGAAATTATAAAGCTTCAAGGAAAGTCTTAAGGAAAGAAATACAAAACTTTTAAATAATAAATCATGTTTGTGATTATTTATCTAATAGTTTAAATAAATGTAAGGATTATTTTCTTTAATAAACATATTAGTTCCATAATTCATTTATAGTGATAGATCAGGTTCTATTAGAAACACTTGGAATCCTAATGATTTGCTTCAAACATCCGATTGTTTCGATAGATCGATTGATTTGTGGTGAATTTATTTGATGTTGAATAAAGCAACTTCTGTTGTAAAATCTTATAATAGTTTTTTAGTACAAAAAAAAAATCTAAAACAACATGTAATGAACTATCTTGTAATAAATTATCTTATAAATATAAAAAAAGTTAAGAAATTTATTAAACTTTTCGATCTTGTGCTCTAGACTGTACGAATCATTTCGATTCTTAGGAAACGAACGACTCTTTAAAATCAATTTCTTTAATTTCTCCCCCAGAATGGGGTAAATAAGCTTCATTTGGCCTGTGCCGAGAAATCGGGTCGCAATCAAACAATTAGTGACGGCGAAGACGACGGGAAAAAGTGGGGCAGTTTGAGAGGAGGATATCGTCGTGAAATATGGCGCAATCAGAGAACAAGCGGCAAAATGGCAAGGGTAATGCCCCATTAATTTCTTCATCGCGATAATCCTGCACACATCCACTGCCGGCAAATGTTGCCCAGATGCATTATAAATTTCGCAGCTCAATTTCACATTAGCCCAATCGCCCGTTTTTCTGTGTTGCTCCAAGTCCCTTGCCTCCGACTACGAGCCGTTAACAAGAACGGTAGCAACATCAACTTGTGATGCAAGCTGAACATTACACTAGAGCAACTTTTATGGACGAAAAGACCACAATTCCAATTACAAAAACCGCACCGTTTAATTGTAGTCATGTAATATTTGGTCTTTCATTTAGGAATTCGTTTCGGAAAAAGATTAACTTTAACGTTGCCAATTTATTTTTTGTAATTAAATCGACAATTTTTTTTTATATAACAATAGATTAAAATAACTAGGCATTGAAAGCAACATAATATTAAAATTAATTCTTCTATCATTATTTTTAATATTACAAATTTATTTTTTTTACTAGTTCAAAGCCAGTCCAAAAGTCAGGGCTTTAGTCGAGCTCGTACCTATATTAGGAAGAAATTATGAAGTACATAATTCATATGTTTTAGGAAGATTTTAGAAGCAACGCATAAGTAAAGAACAGATCATAGAAACCCAGAACATTCAAATTCAATATTCTAGAACATTATTCTTGAATTTAAAGGGAAAGTTATGGATGGCAGTTGAATTAATTTTCGTCGTCTCCCTCTCTATGCTCATTGGAATTGGTTAACGGCAGAGTAGTTGAGGGAAAAAAAGCTTAACTGAAACTGGAATTGTAATTGTAAACCCCCTTACACTTAGTAAGTTAATACGGAACCAATTCCACAATATAAATCGATATTTTAAATAAAAAAATTTTTGGTGAAAATTTCACATTTGGGGAAGGGTTACTAGAAAATATGAAGACTTCCAATATGTTATTAGAGATACACCCTATCTGAGTAGTATTTCAAAGATAAAATTGCAGTTTAAAAAACAAATTATCATTTAACGTGTCAATTGTTCAAAAAGTTTGTCCAATATTATTTGTTTATTCATATTAATATTTCATAAACTAATTATAATTAAAATATAATCACTAGGCGATGGATTAGCGCAACTATCATATAAATTATAAGAAATTGGAAAATAATCATTTTTTAAAAATTCTCTTTCATTTTGAGTAAAATTTATTTTGAAAATTCCAATTCTGCTGTCGAGATATAACTAGATGCTACTTCTTCTTCAACTTTGTCTCAGGGAAAATTGCAAATGAAACTCATTTCTTGAAGACATTCGCGAATTATTACAGTCTTGAAAAACTTTAGTACAAATTTCTATTATCGTAATTCTCCTTCATATCCCATAAAATATGAGTCTGTTTACAACGGAGCTGACAGAATTGCATTACATTGAGAAATTCAAAATCTCTGCACGGCGAGAATATGAGCATTGCATTTATCTTCACAGAATATTGCAGACAGTATTAAATTTTGATAATGCTTTGTTGAGGAGCTCTTAAGTTGAAAAATAACTTCATCACCCAAATTAGTTTTTTTTTATACTGTAATACTTATTACTCTTCTTATAATTTGCTTATATGGTTTTGAATAAATTACGGGCATCAATCCATTTTCTACAAATGTGGAAACATTTTGAGATATTTCATTAATAATATTCAAATCATATATTTGTTTTATGCTAATACATATAAATTAATATAAGGGAATAAACTAAATTTGGTTTGAATAAACATTTTACTGGAAACTAATAAAGTTGTTGGGGGAATCGAAACATAACAAATAAAAAGCAGCAATTTCATTTTTGCGAAAGAGCATATTTCGGGCAATACGGAAGTTTGGTGGAATATTTAAATTGCAAAATGCATATGTTAATCTATTTGGAAGAGGTTCACACAAAAACCGGGAATTTGAATTATATGGAATATGTGGAGGGTCCTTCATGAATCGTGTTCCAGGTTGTGGCATCCATCAATGGACCGGTGCCATAATCTAGACTCTCATTTTAATTATCTACCGTTCGACAATTTTGCGGTTTTGCTTGGATGGGTTTTTGCAGTCGGAATAATTGGAAAAATGCATGGTGCAAATTTATCGTCGACGAGTTCAGCCGACTGCATAGAACTGCATTTGCAAAAGCACACAAGATATTTCACACATTTGTCCACATTAAAATAATGATTTAAATGCTAAAGTGACTAACAATGGCTGTTTATTTGGCATTACTTGCCATTTATTCGGAATTATCATATTTCCATTTTACATAATTCGACGCGATTTACAGCGCATAATTTTTATTGCGATGCGGTTTCGGAAAAATTATGCATTTGGCAAGGGTTAACGATCCAATTCGTATGAATGGCTATAAACATATGGCGCAGAACGATGTATATTTAATGCCATGTTCCAGCCTCGTAAATATGTATTTGAGAACACGATTTTAATAGACAAATGTTAAAGCACTTATTTAAAGCCCCCGCCATAAATGTTTGCCATTTTTATTGAAAACGATGAATATTAAAATTTTCAATATAGAATGTGTTGCTTCTTGATTTTAAGTACTATCTGTATATGATCACAAACATGGATAAGAAAATAAATAAATATTGACAATTTATTCTAATATGCTTGTAAAATATGTTATTAACTTCATGTTGCTGTAGATACATTTTTCGTGAAATATAAATGTTAATTGTAATGTCTTTTTCTGTAATTGTCAAATTAAAATAATAACTTAATAGGCAAAGTTCTTTATCAGTAACTAACTAAACTAATTAGTGGACGATAAATTGTATTCTGGAAGGCTTTCCTGATACAACCTTTGCGTGCCACTCATTTCTGTCGATAGTGTTTTCAGTAACTACTTCATGAAAGTAGTCCTTTAAGTCTGTAATTAGTCATGTGGTATTTCAATATTGTAATTAATCATTTATTGCCCTATTTTTAGATATTGGTATACAGTTGTAATTATGACAGTATAAATTATATTTAATAGGTAGTTTGGATATCTTATTAAACATTTATAAGAAATGACTCACAGACTCTCTAAATGGATTCAAACGATTTTTTAATTCTATGTTAATGCCTTTTTAATAAGGTTTATTTGAGAATACTAAATTCCCCTGTAAAATTTGTAAATTTTATCAAATTATCATTAACATCATGTGTATATATGATTAAATTTCAAATATAAATTATTCCTTTTAGGATTTTAATCGACATTTCTAATTACTTTTTACTTTCTAATAATTACCATAAAATAGGCAAATATTTATCTTATACGTTTTTATACACGCCACACCAAATTTAATCAACTAAGATCAACTGATGGAAATGGGGATGTTTTTGCCAGAATCCAATTGAAGTATAGATCCTTATGGGAAAAGTTAAAGCCGGGAAAAGTTTGTGCGAAATTTATGTTAAAGGCAGCCGAATTAAGTGAGATACCGAAGAACGTGTACTTGACCGGGGTAATCTACGGAATCAAAAGGACTGATTTGCGTCGAGTATCAAAACCAGAGCAGACGGAGAGAGCTTCCAAATCAGGCGGCGGTCCCATTAAGCCAGAAACGGCGTGGCGTCCTTATCTTTTACCACTGGAGCAGGGAGCATTTATCTCGGTGCGAAAAGTTTTCTTCTTTTCCGAAAAGTAGTAGGAAAAAGAGGAAGGAGGAAGAAAAGAGGCGAATTTCCTGACCTATTTATGACGATGTGTCCCAACATTAAGATAGGACTGTGAATGGCTTGAGTTGCCAAAAATTAAATGGAACTGAATGGATGAGCAGAGAGAGAGAAAGAGCGATGGGGCGAAGAAAGGGACGAAATCAAAGACAAGACAGATAAGGGATGTGGAAACATGATACCGAGATTATCTCGTCATTTCACTTCCGAAAACTTTTGCTCCTCTCCACGTCTTTGTCGCTTCGTTTTCTTCTAATTATTTTTATTTGATTTTGCTCAGTGCTATTTATTCGGCAGCACAGAGAAACTTTTTCAATCACATCCATTTATTTATGTGTGTACACTGAAAGATTAGAGAGGGAAAGGGAGAAAGAACGGGATGGTGGGCCAACTCTAGAGGAGGTGGTTGGGTCTGGATTTGTATGGCTAAACAGTCTGCATGTACTGCGGATTTCAACTTTGAGCAGAGGAATGGTGAATGGTCGCCTAATCAGTTGATAGCTCCCAGTTTACGTTGAAAAGCAATGGATTAAGAGGATTGACTTTTATGTTTCCTAGTCGAAAAGCTTATCCAAATCAATGTGGCTCCTCTCCTTCTCTAAGATTACCACCATGATATCCACGGTTATTGCAAATTGACTTTGATTTGCCTTGAAACATAATGTGACCAGATTAAGAAAATAATATTCGTGATCCACATTTTTGGAAGAATTAAACCAACTTAAATTAAATACTAACAATTTAGGTTAAAGAATATATTTTCCCAATTTTCAGATTTAAATTAAATATATAGAGACTATAAAGTAATAAAATCTTTCATACTATTTGTAAAAATACAATTTTCCGACGCATTTTGAATCCTCCAGAAACTGTATTACTTTATGCCACATAGTAAAATAAATAAAATAAATATTTCTCACAACATTTCGATATGGAACTAGGAGTAGTCTCAACCTCAACTAACGGGTGTTAGACTTTCCATGACTAATTATTTTCAGTGTATTAGTAGTCATTTAATAACACCTAGACCGGTTGAAAAAGGATCCAGTCAATCCTACCCGTCCAGGGATCAAACCCACGGCCTCCGAGGAGGCAGAAGAGAGTCTTACCACATCGGATCATCATTGAGAATCATAAGACTACAAATTCTTCATATTATAGTTTAACTAATCTTATATAATTGTATATATATGTCACATAGTATTAAGTATTTAATACCTTTGAGACTCTTACTTTTTTAGTCTTTTTGTAGTGGACTCTATTAGAATTTAACATACGACACATTTTCATACACTATTCTTGAAAAAATCTGTGAATATGTCTTATAAACACTTCAAGCTAATTTATCCCGAACAATTTTAATTCAATTTAGATATGGTGATTGATCAACACTTTTTGCGACTAGAAATAAGCGAATCACAGAAATTTTTTTTGAAAGTTAAATGTGTTGCTAATAAACTGTGTTATTTGATTATAAAAAATACCAATTGGCTATAACAAAATAAAAATGAGACAGATTCTCGAATGTACCATGTTTTTCATTTTGAGTTCACGTAGTAATTGATTTAAAAGAAGAGGCAATGTTTATAAACTGAAATTAAAATTTTGATATCCATACTATTCTTCATATTTTGGAAATACAACTTTTGAAGTAAGAATAAAGAATCATATGCTTAGTTAAAAAATATGTTAGTCATTATAAGTTCCTTTTTGAATTCAGGTAAGAGGGAATCTGGTCACCTAACTCTGGTTACATGAATTGAAAAGCTGGATCAAAACTTGTTTTGAATCACAAATACTGTTTGCAAACACTCATCCAATTTGGTTAAAACGTCAACCGAGCGACGACGCGTTTAATAAAGACCGACTAATCTAATTGTCCTTTCTGGATCTGGCTGCGGAAATCTTCCCTCTGTGTCTAGCTTATTGTGTGTGGATTTGTGCGTCCCTATTATTTGGCGACACTGAGAATTGCTGTGCGGAATATTGAAATTGACACACGTCCCAAACCGAAAATCCAGTCATAAATTTGGAGTGAAATGGGAACCGGAAATTTTGGTCTTTTCATGTTCCGATTCCCGGTTACAGCTTACAAATCATAAATCAATTATGGTCTCCGATTTATGGGGCCGACCCACTTCTGGGCATCTCCATCTCTTTAGCCTCCTAACAGCCCGCTCTGACTACAAATTACCGGATTTATGATGGACTGTCACTGAAATCGATTGTATACAGCACAGGATTCGAGATTCAATCGCCCAGAAATAGTCTCTCTTGTCATAATCCCACAACCTGGAATACCTGAAATGTCTCATCCACCTCTTCGTTTTCCATTATCCAGCGGTTGCTCACATCCGCTCTGAAACTATCTATCAAGTAAATGGCAGTAACGTCTCTTAGGATAACCGAATGTGCACCTCAGTTGAGAATATCTGAAGAATTTCCACACTGACTGCCTTGCTCAATGAACCCTGATTTACGAAAATGTTAGTTAATACTGATTACAGAGGTGGATCTAAAACCCTTCATTATCTTGTTGCTTAGCTGATTTAGGATGAAATGATTTGAATTTCTGGTTCTGAATATTACTTTAATCTTATAAATTTGATATTTGTAATTAATAAACATCAATTGTGCGATTATTTAAAGTCTATGGTTATTATTCGCGTCAACTATTTTTTGACGGAATTAAACACTTCTTATGAGGAATTTGCCAATACAGCAGTTTTCATTCTTCAACGCGCTGGAGTGCGCTTATTAAATTGTATTTAATCAGGTCTTTCCCATCCGCAAATAAATTAACATCAACTGTCACAGGGAATTTTTGACTCTATTGAGTGAACCCCTTTAAGGAAACCATTTGAGATTTCCGATCGGCAACTGAAAAAGTAACAAATCCGTTTAAAATTCTTCCGTAAGTATATTTTACAGCTTCTCTAGTTGGCCTTTAGAGCCCGATTAGGTATTTATTTTTTCAACTGGAGCCCCTTTCCGTAAGTCAACCCAAAGAGTTTTCCAACTTAACAACAAAAGTTTGTGCAACCATTACTGCTTATGTTAGATATATTCGCCTATGATCTTGTGGTAACGCACTCGATTCCCTCCTCGGAGGGCATGAGGCCCAACCCTGGGCTGGTTGGATTGACTGGATTCTTTAGTAATATACACTGAAAACATTTAGTCAACAAAAGTTAAAACCCGTTGGTAGAAGTTATTACTCCCCATGTTCCTTACAGGACTTGAAAAGGAAATTTTCTATGGTTATTTCTGAATTCAAGTTTAAGCTCTTCCCCTTAGCAACTTCAACTTTTGAGAACCTTTCGAGTGAAGTTAAAAAAGACTTCCTATACAAAATACATTATTTTAAACTTAAAATACGTGTATTTGAATTAGGTTCATATTTTACAAATTATATAAATTATTTATCCAGTTATTTTTTATTTGCATTTGAATTTTTTAAACGTGAACCAGACTATCCTATATATGCACTTTCAAGGAAATCATTTTGATATTAAATGAATTAAAAATGAATCAGTATTAAAAATACTAGGGAGTTATGTTGAATTTTTTAGCTTTGAAGTTGCTTATATATTTTTATGAATTGTTAAAAAGAGTTTTCATTATATATTATTTCTTAATAATAGCGTTTTTTACCTGCCCAAGAATATCCATAGAAAAATGAGATAAGAGGATATTTTTTTAATCTACAAGTTCATTGACTTTTGTAATAGAAAGCACTAATAGATTAATTTTCTTAGAACAATATCTTTGAAATCCCTCTGGCAAAGCTAATATTGATATTGTTTATTTTAGTTCAAGTCTTAGAACATTAACACAAACTTTAATACAAGTATACTTAATCAAAATTGACTTTCAGTTTCGTCTTTATCTTTGTAAACTTAAGATGGATCTTCATACATTTATTAAGAAAATTCATTCATTATTATGTTCAAAAATATATACAATTTATTTCACTTTGAAATTTTTTTATCACATATTAAGCAACTTCTAAATATTAATAGTTTTACTAAACATTTAATACCATATAGCTAAATTAGGTTTTAATAATAACAAATAAGTGGTTCTGTTATACGACTGAATGATTCTATTTTTTCTACAACTTTTGATAAAAAACAAATGTAAGGATCCGGAAAGTACTTGACCATAAGTTCATCAAGACTGAGAGCCTTTGCATAATTTATTTATGGATGTCATCTAGTGTGGCCTAAGAGAAACAAAGCCTGGTTAGATTGCGGCAGGGAACCCTCTTAGATACACATAGATAAGGTGTCGACGAAATTCCATCTTAAGAGCACATTGTTAAGTGTGACATAGTGTATAAAACAACAAGATGAGGGAGATTAGTGGCTATATGCTGGCCTCTGTAGGTTTGTGTGTTGCCAGTGGCAGTTGTCGTATTAAATGGTGGCCGTCGAAGCGATTAAGGGCGGTTCGAGAGGAGAGTGGAAAGTGAAAACGGGATAAAAATGGATTTAGGAAAGCCCATAATCATCATTACGATCTCTCTTCTACTCTTCCACCACCATCCACATCTTTGGCTCAGTCGTCGTTTTCATCCTCTCGTTTTCTTGGACAACGATTCCAGGCATTTTTTCGTCAGTAAAAAATTATGTAGTTGGGCGCGCTAAGAATGAAGTGCTCGCCAATACCCGGGGAAATTATTTTCACTTGGCCAATTTCATTAATGTGTAAAAATGTTGGAGTAATTTAGAATCTACATAAAAATTAATTGAATAAAAATTCTTAATTTCACTCCTAATGAAATGCAAAGCTTCTTTTCTCTTATACCCGTTAAGAGGAGATTTCAAACCGGCTTTTGACTATGTGCATCAATTATAAAACTTGCACGGACAGAGTTACGTCTAATGGAATTAGATGATGAGGGAGCCGGCACATTTTGTTAGTTCTGCGAAAAGCCAGTAATTGCGCAAATTATATAAAATCGTTAAGGGTGGAGATGGCGGTTTCGATTTCCGGGCTTTTTGTTACTCGGCCCACAAAAACTTGCGCCATCGAGCCGAGTAGCTTTCGGTTCGGCAAAAACTTTAAATTAATTAAGACGGGAGACTCTCTCTCCGGGAGAAGCCTTATCGGCAATTTAAACGCAACTACACAATGCCATGCACACACATATTTACCCGCCTGAAAGCTCATTTCCACCACCCACCCCTAACAGCATACGACGACTACGATGACGCTGAGACTTTGTTGCAGATGATGATGATGAGCCTCACACATTCTCCCAGCAAGTGTGGTGGCTGCGGTTTGCCCCCAGTGCCTGACAATTAGCTCGATATTAAACAATAAATTAATTTCGAAGCCCCGTCAAGACGAGTTTTATCAAATGGTCGTGTTCGCAGTTGATAAAGAAATTAATTTCGCATTGCGAACGCCGCAAAAAAGCGATACACACCACATTCAGTCCTTAACGACACACACAGGCTCGTCTAATGGATCGCTGTTTGTGCCCATAGGATTATCGTATTTCGCACAGCGGCTCTGCAAATGGCAAAGTTTAAAGCTATTATTTATGGACTTATTTTTCACGCAAAGACTTTATAATTAACTACTGTTTTCAGCGCACTAAGCCATAAATTCTGAAGATTTAATTTCACACTGAATCATAAGTTAATTGGGGTTGTAAATAATTCAGTATTGGAGAGTACAAGTTCTTATTATTTTAATATCAAAATATATCTCAAATATAAGGCTTACCCAAAAAGTTGTTTTTGAAGCAGAAAATTAAATAAGCCACAGCCAATCGTAAAATTTAAATCTTTGCCACGTGTTAAAATTTTTCTTGATGTTTATGTTAAACAATTATTTGGCGTGGTTTCTGAAAATACAGTATATAATGGTTTGCTTAGGAGCTTATGCTGAAACCACAATAATTCTGTTTTCTTTCAAGTAAAATCATATTGTGATTACATCTTGTTACTTTTTAGTACTATTTCCATAGAAAATTTAATTTGTAAACCTCTTTCCTTTTAGTTTCATTGATATAGGTATTCGTATAGATTAATTTATATAACTTTAAACTTTTATCTTTTAATAGAATTTATTACAAAGTTTTCTTGTTAACATATTAATTTATCTAATAATATTGCCATTAAAACAATTTTCCGCTCCATGCAATTTTAGAAGATGGTAAGAGTCTTATAAAAAGCAAATTTTCAGGTATCCATGGATTCGAAAATTAATCCTAATTTAACTTACATAGACGAGAAAATTAATGATATAACTCATGTCTGGTTTGAAGAGGCAAGTCTACAATATTGTTCAATATTAGCAAACAGTTGTTGTTGCGTGCTCCTCTAATAGCATTAACAGATGTCATAGTTTTATGAGGAAAGTTATAAATCAAATCTGAAATTCATTGAGAGTTTGAAAGATGATTTCCAGAACACAAAACAAACTATACACATGGATTTAATTGAGCCACAAAACGAATGAGTTACGCCGATGTAGAGATGATAAATACGGGGAAGATAATTGAGATTGGAATGGAACTGGATTTGGATTAAGCGTAATGTCGTGTCTACATGTTTTGAAGTGTAAATTTATGTAGCAATTGTTTTAAAAATCGGAAATGTAACTTATAATTATAATGTAGGGTTTATAGTTAAATTAATTAATATCTAGACAGACTCCAAAACTTAAATTTATTCATTTCTTATATAAAATGATTAATACACACAGGGGTACTCTAATATCATTAGCATAACAAGTGTTTAGTAATGTTTATCGACGGCGTTTGATATATGACTTGTGATTTTGAATAAAGCACACAAATATAAAAAAAGCCTCTGAACTCTCTCTATTCAACACATTATAGTTTCATGTAATAACGACTGACTTTATTAGTTGGTTTTCAAATTATAGTCAGATGGTTAATACTAAAATTAGTAGTGCAAATGTAAGTACATGCGAAATATAGAGTTCATTATGTCCATTTAGACTCTGTGCTCGAACTTTTCTCACCTTCACTTGATGGACGATGTTAAACTGAGCAACCTGTGGGAAGGTTGGATTTTAATCCAGCGGGACCACAAGTCAGTGAATAAACGAATGATGGGGTTGAAAGTTGACGAATACTATCTGCTACAGTAAAAAATCTAAAGACAAACAAAAATAAAGCTAGGCGCAGAGCGGATATAACTAATGTATTCAAATGACGACACATCATTATACCAAAAACAGTATGATGACGACAAAGAGACATTAAAACCGCAAATTTAAAAAATCGCATATTAGAAAAGTTGACAAAACGCCAAGAAGGTTAATCTTCTTGACTGGTTTATTTATTTTGGTGTTACAAATTCAAATTAAAACGTCAGTTATAAAAGGTCCTAAATATGAAATCATCTACTATTTATTTAAAAAATAATTAAAAAGTGAAACTTTTCTAAATGAAACATAATAATCATCACGGCTTGAAAAAACTGTATGAATACAGGCATGAAAAATGTACTATAGAAATGGAAAGATACAACTTCATTCACAAATACATCTTATCATTCGACTTCTTCTTCTTATTCTAGTCTGGAGAATGAAACATCAAAATGCTTCATTAAATATTATGTTTCTATTTTTTAAAACTACAAAAAGCCCCCAGAGTATCAAAGTTATGTTTTCCATATTAATATTTAATTAGTTTTTGTGCTATTTTACAATTGAAAATTGGGAAAATAACTAATAAGATCAAATATGTAAAGGTATTGCAAAAAAATATTGTGACTTTTCATTCCCCGTATTTAAATAACTGTTTCGTTTTTTGGTAACAAACAATACATATCTCTTAGGCCTGAAAACGACAAATTAAGTATTTGATAAATCAAATCCCTTCAAAGATGTACATCTTTCCGGTTTATTGTACGGAGAGTCGGCTTTCATAATAATACAGTATTTCTGGAAATAGATACACATGTACATATTTGCGTATTCCTGGCGAAACCCAAAGATAAAGCTTATACATACAACCGCTTAAAATAACAAATTAATTTCTCTTGTCTTAAGGCAAACACCGACGACTCAAGCCAAAGTTTTGGCACCACTGTCTTGGCTGAATACGGAATCGCTCGGGTTATGATTGCCAGAGAGTAAAGGCGTCCCCAAATCTATAGCTTTGCATATAAATTTCCAAATCAATGATAAACTTTAGCGAAATAACACCACCCGCCATCTGCACCAACACCAAACCCAGCATAAAGCATAAGCACACGGCAAATTAACGAGAGTTTGCATTTGTTTTGCGCGCTCTCCGAGTATGAACCCATATAAGCGCGCTTTGTATGGTATGGGTTATTGTCTAATAAGGAAGAAATTATAGAAATTAGTGAAACCAAATAACAAAGAAAATTAAATTTAAATTTCATTACCGTTTGCTGCCACACTAACAATATTATATTTCAATTTGGCCATTTCATGCACACTAGCTGTTGTTTGGTTAATATTATCTCAAATTTTATTTTTCATCTTTTGATTTGATATCAAGGGTAAATTGTACCACAACTACTATCTAATGAAGAATGTTTTATAATATTTGGCTGAACGAAAATCAAGGATTATAACCATTACTCATAAAATGGTTGATCACCAATTGAACTATCGAGGTTCCTTGGAGTGGTGGATGCTGCTCTTCTTCTCCTTCTCATGTACCATACATGTTGTCCCTATCTATTTTTATAACAGCGGTATTGGACTTTATTGTTGTCACTCCTTACCTATTTGATAATATCCCATTCTTTTTGCCAGAATTGGCGTAGACTAATCTGTAAATTATTTCTACTTTCAAATGATATATAAAAAATTATATGTATTCTACATTTCAACTGCAGTTATATTCGGATTTTTTTGCTAATGCCCCACAAAAAGTTTCTTGGAACATTGATACATTCTCGCTAATTAAGATAGAAAATTTCGCTTGGTCATGTGACAAGGAGACAATATTACTTTTCATGAAATATTATGTCCAATTTTTTAAATTTAATTATTTAATATTTAATGAAGAATTAAGCTGGTTGAGGAGTGCCTTGCGAACTACATGGCGGAGCTGAGGAACCATTTAAACCAGTTGGCATAGGAGCTGTCAAATGACAGGGGTTACAAACGCCTTAAGAGGAGGGGCGTCCCATAAACTCTTCAGCAGTATTAACCATGTGTACACAGTAATTGTTATTTTAAATGGTCTTTTAAATCCCTTGTTATATTCACCAGTGGTGAATGATTCAATTGTAAATATATTAAATAAAGTTTTAAAAAAATTGAACGCTTAAAAATTAAACATAATTAAATTCGAGTAGGGTTCTAGAAAACGAATGAAATGANGTCCCATAAACTCTTCAGCAGTATTAACCATGTGTACACAGTAATTGTTATTTTAAATGGTCTTTTAAATCCCTTGTTATATTCACCAGTGGTGAATGATTCAATTGTAAATATATTAAATAAAGTTTTAAAAAAATTGAACGCTTAAAAATTAAACATAATTAAATTCGAGTAGGGTTCTAGAAAACGAATGAAATGAGTTTTCTAATAGATACGAGTGTTTGATTATGTGTTTTTCCAACCAGTTTTTTTAACAAAATTTTATACAATTCATATAAATATGTGCAAAATATTTTTCAGCAGAATTGTATAAAAGAACTTATTTTATTTCTATCTATGGTAAACCATTTAATCGTTCTTAAACATAAAGCAGACATCAAGGATAAAGAACCTAAACTTTTATGAGCTAATATGAGATTTTCAGTTAAAAATGCAAAATAAAATCCAATAATAAAGAGGATCGTAGAATCCCAAATAGGTTGTTAAATGGACATGACTGTTCAAAAGATTATCTCAACAAATGTGGACATAGAGGAATTTAAAATACGGATGCGATAACAACATAGAAAATATAATCCATATTAAAAGAAATAGACCCAATTAGAGAAATTTTAAAGTATATGAAAAATTCAAGTTATTTCTTTAAATTTCCTATTGAGCAATCTTTACTTTGAGAGATTTTATTTAAACATAGATTAAGTTTTATAAATGAGATGAGATTGCAAATGGATTGTGTGTCGTAGAATCGCAGTTATTTATCTCGGGGTAAGTAATCGCATAGGGAGTAATTGCAAGAATTCTTGTTAGAATGGAGGAATATTAATTTAAATTAATATAAATTGCGGAACGATTTCCAAATAATAATCGCTTCTTCGTTCGCAAAAAGGAAGGCAGGCAGGCACCTCCTAGCCGAAGAGAGGGACCAGAAACAAAAAGAAGCGATGATGGTACAGCGAGCATTCCTCGCCCGTTGTTATAATATTCCTTGAGCGTTATTTTCTCGAGTTTGTGTGTCCCAGTTTTAGGCCGAAATTCCACATTTGATTTGCGAGCTTCTCGTAATACGTATGTTTCATTAGAGGCGCTTCTTGCTCCTCTGGCTGGCTTGTGCTGGTTCTGGCTCTATGGGCTGCTCCCACTTTCCGGTCGCCTTGGGTTCTCGTAATTGAAAAACATTCAAGTCCTTAATGTATGCGTTCCATTTAAATGCTCTACAAGAATAAGGGCCCAGTAATTGTCTTTCGGGCTGGCTGCTGTGTGTCTTTACATGGTGTTTGGGGGCGTGTAATCTGGTCTGGCTCCCCTTTTTCACTCGTCATCCATTACATCTTATCTACTCTGTACCCAACTCACTCCGAAGACAACGACGCCATCATTTCTCTCTCTCACTTCTCGCCCAGAACACAGTAATTTTATGGACGATTTTTGGATACAAATTGTTCAATAAAAGCCCCATTAGGCATTACCATTTGTAATGAGAGAGAACGAGAATGCCTCCCTTCAACCCAAAAAAGGAGCAGAGGGGGTGGAAATTGGAGGGCATGTTGAAATACCAGAAATATTTCTGTTGGTCGTTAATAATTCTCCGATTCAATTGGATCGTTTCGACAAACAAGAACAGTATAAGAAAAGGAAGAAAAACAAGTCTGCAAATAAACAATTTGGCATGTTACACAGATTAATATTTCATCTGTATTAACCCCTGTCCTGGACGATGCTCCACTCTTTTCACACAGCCTCCAGGAACTCCATTCAGAGTGTGTAATAGGCCAAGCAATTTATACTCCGCTCGGCTGGCGAAAATGACTCGGTTCTGTTCTCAATTGCGAGCCTCCACTTCCTCCTTCTGCCCCCTTCTCTCTGCATGTTTAACCAGTGATGGCGAGGGGGGTTATTGTGCTCAAGCGATGACTACGACGACGACAACGGAATGCGAACGGGAATCCAGCCTCAGGTTAATAAACGCGTTCTCGGCATTTAAATGGCTCACTTCAGGTGAGCATTAGGGGTGTCTTTTGCAATTATTCAGTGTCGTCAAGTGCTTTCTGCTCAATATTTAACTGCCGCTCCAGAGTCAGTTATTTTGTGTGTGTCTTTAAGGGCGCCTGTGGAGAACTTGAACGATCTCTGGAAACCACTCGTGACATTCGCATTTGCTAAATTGTTCACCGTGACGCCACATTGTCAAATTTGGCTCAAGTGCCAGGAAATAATGGCTATTTCGGAATTTCATCTTCATCTTAGTGAGAGAGATTCTCAAAGGATTTCCTCAGTGTCCATGAGGAGTGGAGAATATTGCTAATTAAGTTTTTAGGATTTATGGGGGCTTCTTTTGAAAGAACAATTTATTAAAAGACATACAACTCATTTTAGATACTATAATTATTAAGGAAATGCTTAACTTTAGTATTAATTTTTAAAAAATGTGATTTTTTCTGTTAGTTTCTTGTTAGATTTCCTTATTTTTTTTATAAATCAATTCTATTCCAAATATTTTCTTATATTCTACGAAAAACAATTCCCTTGCCATCCATCAACTTTAACTATTAATGTATTTTTTTTTTTTTGATTTGGGGTTAAGTA
>JXOV01030651.1:0-18061 GCA_001014945.1 Clogmia albipunctata
AATGAATATATTGATGACCAAAAAATGTAGAGTGACACATGATGAAGATTGATGTCAATAAATGTAAACAAAAGANTAAAACAAATTTATCAGTGTTTTGGAACCAGGTGTTTCATTTATTGGTTCTGAATCTCCCAATTAAATTGACACTCGGCCCCCACTACTTGATTATATTGTAATGAATATATTGATGACCAAAAAATGTAGAGTGACACATGATGAAGATTGATGTCAATAAATGTAAACAAAAGACTGAGTTGTCGGCAATTGTTCTTGCAATTTCTCTTTGTTTTAGTGATCTTGACCACAGAATGGTCCCATAAAGCGATGGATTTGGCTCCATTTAAGCGATGAATTTTCAATGTATTCATATACGGCCGATCCGTTCCTAAACATTTTGGCCCAATAAAGCGATTGTTCCTATTAACCGTGGTCCTAATAAGCGGCGTCCACTGTATTATAGTTTTTTAAATTCATCAAAATCAAACTCTAGAACACTGAGAAAAGTGTTGGACAAATGACTGTTTTTCCAGAGATTCATCTGTCCGGATTGTGGAGCTAATTATAAATATAAACACAATAAAACAGCTGTTTGCTTAAACCCATAATAATAAATTCAAAGGAATTAGAATTGCCTTACGTTGTACGCATCGATAATCATTTCAATGGGCTTTGTTTTGCTGACAGCTACTAGTAGAGGCTTCTGCCCGATAATTTCCTGTGAAATATCATAGACAAACTATAAATTTAGAAAGATAACCATTATAAATTTAATATTTACCTTGCTCCGGGTGGAAAAAGCATTTTCCAATTTATCTACAACTACTTTTAAGCCAGCTTTTACATCAATTCCACTTTCCGTCATGATTCTGCGAATCATTGAATGCACTAAACAATGGCTTAAAATGCGTTGAACTGTGAGGCTCTAACACAATTCCCAACTACTCGTCGCGAGATCCTCGTTTTTTTTTTAAAACAGCATCAGCAGCGGACCTACTACTACACTTTTCCACAATTTTCCTCGTTTAATGTGATTATTTACAATTCCAATAAGAATTGAAATTTTTGAATTCCGAGTTTTGAATTCCAACGACCTTTTCAAATTATAAAAATAAATTTTTATTTCCATCTTTCCTTTATTTTTTATGTTGGATTACTGTTTTCTATCCATTTGCCTAAGGATTCAAGCCTTTTAATCCTTAAATTAGGGACTGAGATTCGGAAAAAACGGGATGGAAGATGTGTTCAAACCTTTCAACACCACCCAATCATGTTTGATTGATAACGTTTATATTCAAATATTGAATTTGAAATCAACCGTTAAAACGATGTCGATGCGCAAATGGTAGTCCCAGCAAATGCGAAAAATTACCAAAAAAGAACTAATAAAAAATTCTATAAATAAAACCGTAGCAGTAAAAAACTAAGAAAACAAGATTATTATCAACTACACTACTATATACAAAGATTAATTCTACCTTTTTGAAAACATAGACAATATATGGAACCGCTTTCATTGACTTCCAAATTAGTTTTACACTTGTCGCCATTAGAATAAGGTTGCACTATTTTCTTTTTTTTTATTTTAATGAATTTCTCAGATTCTAATAATTGCAATTATTTTATCATGTGTGATAAATTAGATTATTTGTACTTAAATTTTATAATATTTTTACAGTTTTCTTATATAAAATCTTAAATAATGACTTTTGTAATTAAATCATCAGTGATAAATCGTCAAATTAATCAAAAACATACCTAAAATACATTACAAACTATATTGTGTTTGTATGAAGTTTACACATGACGGAAGTCGGGACGAAAAGCCCCAACTTTTTCTTATAATTCTTTAATGTTTACGATGCATAATACCTGGTCAAATTTCTTCCAACATTTCATAACATTCAAATCAGAAGCACTTTCCATATTATCCATTACGATTGGATATGTACATTCTAATTAAAGCCGCAAATAAAGGAATTGGGTGTAAATTTTTTCATCCGCGAATAAGGACTAATGTAACATAAAATCTATAAAAAATAAATAATTATTTAATATGCATATATACAATCAGGAAAAACTGTATTCAATATCTATAGACACTAAATTTAAAAAATTATTTTTTAAATATTCAACACTATTTGTTCGAATTCAGACAGGTTTTCAAAGCTTTGATGGATCTTCCCATAACAATAGTCATTTGCTGCTATCCAATGAACGGATAGAGATGAAAGTTATGAAAGGGATGGTCTTCTTCGTAGTACGTGTGTTCTGTTTCGTTGGCAAAACCTTTTAATAAATAGGCTCTATATAGAATCATTTGTTCATGATGCTTATCCCAATATATTGATGAACATTAAAAAAAAACACTGATATTTTCAAAGAATTGTTGTGGGAAATGTGGAAATGGGTAAATGGAAAAAATACAAATAAAATTAGAAACTGTTATAATAAAAGCATTAAATATTGATATTTATAATTACATAACACTAGGTGTCATATTATTTACACGAAAGCTCTTTTATTACGAATACCAATGAAAAGGTTAATTCCTAACTAAAAAGATATTTTAAACAGTTTTATAGTAAAAATATGAATACGGAAACCATTTGTACTTATTTCAATTTATAAATCAAATTCAAAAATGCTAAAAATTATATTCCTAAAATAGTAATTAAGCATAAATATTTTTTAAAAATATAGTTACAGATAAAAATCCGTTAGATAAATTAAAAGAAATAAATTGAGAAGAATGGAAGGGAAAAGGCCAATTTTACTACAAAACCAAATACCATGAAAGACAAACTGGAAAGAACTAAAAAAAGTTTAAGAATTATAATGCAAATATTTTAAATAGAATCAGAGCATAAAAGATTATACTTGTGAGCTTTGTAAGGTTAAAAATGATTAAGCCCAAAAAGTTTAAATATGTGAATAAGATAATTGTCCGGTTGTACAAAAACGTGTCATTAGGTGTATGGTGGACAGCCATACGTGTTTTAGCATTATTTATTAATAATTACTACAAAGTAAATTTTCCACAAAACCACACAAAGCTATATTCATTGTGCAATGTAAACAATCAAATATTATGTTCTTTTTATGTAAAGTGGATCGGCTAAATTTTAACGTTTTTATGTAAATAGAAGGATGAGTTTTAATTGAAAAAAGTTTAAGAATCTTCCTTTTAATCCAAAATGTATTTTAATATTGTACTGAGAAGCATATAAATGAGATTATTCATTAAATTTACATTATTTTCCTGAAACAACAAATGTAGAACATTCTTCAAAAGTGAATGATCATGTTAGAAATAAATATTGGCGATGTTTTTTTTTGATTAATTTGTAACAATAATAAACATGTAAATATGTAATTGTAAATTATTTTTTGAAACAATACAAATGGTGTCTAAAAGTAAAGATTTAAAAAAGTTACAATTTATTATCGAATATTTTATTGTTTTAAATTCCACCACAGTTACAGCCTAGATCGGTAGCCATCCCCCACTTCAGTAGCATGTAGTCCTGTTTCATTATATTATTTACAAAAAACACTGCTGGATTAACAATTCTAATAATTAAACAGTTCTAAATAACCTTAATACTTCAATTAAAACGAATAAAAAATTGGTTTTAAAGACTTTAGCTGAAATAAAACTAGAAAATAATAAAATACAAGTAAAATTAAGTTTTTTGTCGCTTTTAACAATTTTATTATGAATCATGTTTTAATTTTGTATTCTTTTATTATAAACAGTATAAGCTAGTATGAATAAAAACAAACAAATGGATCAAATCGGTTTATAAATTAACACTATTGGTATGTCTATTTATAATTTATATAGGCGGCCAAAACATTGTTCAATTTTTTTTCTTCATTTTTGTATTGAATATCGTGGACATTTACAAGTCATGTAAACACAACAAGGAATAGGGGGGACGTATTATGGGTTTAGGGTAAAGGGGGTACAAAAGACTATGTACATATTTTCAGTCTTCCTGTTATCTCAAGAGTCTGCTGGTGGTGGGAGCCAATAGTTGGCCAGCTGTGTCGTTGATATGGTGTAGAAGTCAGAGTCTGTAGTGGTACTTGCGAGTCCCGACAATTTCCCTGATGGTGGGCATTTGTAGATCAAGATGGTACTGTTTCTGATAAACCAGGGAGCTCCCACGATGCTCCTTAGATTTTTAGAGTAGAGACTCTCCATTGTTGTGTTACAGCAAGATCTCCAAGGCATAGAAGAGTATAGGCATAATCTTTATCTTGAAAATTGGTCAAATGACACTTTATTTTATAAAATCACCTGTGTTGGTTCTAAAATTGTCGATAAACTCTTTTCATCTACAAGTTTTGAAAAATACTAAAGTTATGATAAAATCTCTTAAAAATAAAAAACAATCTGACAATTTATATGTGCTTTAGTGTACCTAGACCTACTCGTATTTGTTTTACAGATAATACTTCTTTTTTTAAAAGTTATTTATTTATTTAATTTAAAAAAAATATAACTTCATATTACATTTTATCATTTAAAAATAAAATATTTGTCATTTTTCTACTTTATTTGAATATTTCATAAAATAGTTACGTGATATTTTACAAACTTAAGACTATTATAATTTATTTTCGGCAATTCCATATTAAATGTAATTTATCTACATTGATTTGAGTTTCGTAATGTAATTGTGTTCATTAGTGTAAGTTTTGCTGGTTCACTAGGGAAAAATGAAGTTATAATCTACAAGCAAATTAAACTCGAAATCAACGAAAACTCTCCTTGCGAGGCTCGTATTTCATTCTCAAGGTTCTAGTTCAAATCATTTTTTACATTCTTGTACCAGAAAATTGAATTACATCAAATTAGAATAAATACATTCTTATTTTACGTGATAAAACACAGTTAAGAAATGATTACGCCATCAAACTACGATTTTTTTTCGTAAACACACTCCTGAAAAACCCAAACAAAAATAACATTTATTTTTAGTTTTGAAACACCTATGTCTTAAAAATACCAGTTCAATCTTTAAAATCAACCCACTGGAATACACATTTTGTACAAATTAAACTGAAACTCAAATATCATATTATAATATTTAAATTATGCGGCAAGAGTAATATATAAGTACAATCTCGACTTCGATAAGAACTCAATAATATATCAATTGTCCCGGTAATTTTCTATACTCTGTATATTACTAAAGTAACTTTAAAAATAACCGTTGACGTTGTTCCTTTCCTACATTATTTACCATTATTCCAATTCCTACTCGTCAATATTGACCCATATTATTTGGTCGGAAATTATGTGATGGTTTTTGGCTGGGGAAACAGAACCGTGTTCATTGAAAAATGAAAACTCTCAACGGTTTCCACAATAATACTGTAAACGAAGCTCTGTATTTGTAGAAGTCAGTGGTGTTTTCTTAAAATAAACATCCATACTAAACGGTGGTTTAATTATTCTTTCAGCATTCTCTGCTATGCTATTTTTATCCGTTTTCTGATTTGATCAGTCTGTTTAACACATTGGATTAGGAGAAACGAAGGCGGAATATCAAAGTCCCACCTGAAATCGCCAACAAAATGATGATGAGTGAGGACAGAGTGTGTGTATGTGGCACTTTTTACAAATAAACCATCCTATTTTTAATCTATTTCGAAATATGCATATACTTTCAAAAAGAAATGAAAGAATTTGCCGCAGAATGACCGTAGGCAAAAATAAATTGGCAATGAATCGACAGTCAACTGTAATGTTTACCAATTAAATGGAAAATTTACGATCAATTATTGATTAATTTACGATGAAATTCTAATTGAATTTGAATAGAATTTCAGAAATTATGCGTATGCAATATGCACACGTATTAATTGACATGTCAATTCTTGAAAGATTGCCAAATATTATCGCATTTTATATTATTATCATGTTTTGATGGTTTTTCTTAATGAGTAATCCATTATTAGCAAAAGAAATTTATTTTATAATTGAATATATCTGGTCTAATGTTAAATACTTTTATTTAATCTATTAAACAATCTTTATATCTAACACAAACCTGGTCCCCTATTTATGCTATAGTTCCTTAGGACATGTTCTGAGGCGACTAAGAGTCTTTTAGACTTAGTCAAATAGTTTTAGGATTTTTATAAAGGTTTCATTGAATTTAAAAGAATAATTCATGATTTTGGGACTTGTATATACAACTGTCTAATTGTGGAGTAATATCATGTACACATTTTGGGTCCTTATGCTATAAACTCATTCCACACACTATATTCTCTCCCTTTATTGTCATTTATTGGTACTTTCACCTCTTTTAGGCAAACTGTTACATTGGCGGACCGGACAACTTTCCCTGTTATACTACTATTCCTTTTTTATTAATTTCATTCTTCTCCTCTTCTCCGAATTTTGTTAATTGCAATTATTTAAATAAGGTTAAAGACCCTTATAACACCTCTTATAAAGGAGAAAAAGTGAATCTCTGTTTAATTTGAACAAGTGGATTATCGTAATTAAAACTCTCTCACGTCTTTTTACTCGTTTAATGTAAATAAAATTATATGTATTGATAATACGGAATTTAAATTGCAGTAAATACTAAGTAAATAACTTAAACAAATCATTCTAGATCTAAAATCAAATAATTAAAAATACAGTAAAAATCATAGACAGTTTTACAATGAAGTTTTCATTTTCAATACCTTTTAAATAAAATGGTTGTAAGACCTAAGTTTTAACTAATTGCCTGTAAGATTTAGAACTAAAATATTTTCACGCTGAATAGATGTATTTTAAACCCAAATGGCAATAGCTAAAGATCACTAATTGAACAACTTAAATATATTAAATTGGTCTTTAATTGCAATATTTTCGCCAATAGCTTGCTGAAAAGCGTATAATGTATAATAGAAAATGGTATTTCCATCATTTGCTTAAGCATAATTATAATAAATATATTCACTGTAAATAATATCACAAACTAAAATGTTCATTTATTATTTAAATATGAAGCGACGAAATCATCATAGACCGGTGAACTTTTAATTGATTTCATTTTGTAAAACTTGAAAATAGTTTCAAAATTGAATTCAAAAGATTTAATTGATATTTTTATACAGAAATGTCCAAATAGTATTTATATTTTAAAGAAAAAAGACACATTTTCTCCACTTTGTTAAAAACTATTTTGAACAATATTTAAATTTTTATTTATAGAGACTATGTCTAAAGAAAACAACTAATTTAATTTACGGTTAGCATAAAAGCATTTTAAAAATATGGTGCCACTATCTCCTGTTACATCACTTTTAACCAGGCGTTCAATTACCAGGAATTTCTCCTCTTTAACGCCCCTGATCTGTCACACTTGTTGGCGGTGTTCATAATCTGCAATGGGCCTTTATTATTATTGCATACATATGCCTCTGTTCCTCTTTTTCCCGTATTTTAGCACATACATATCGAAAGTGAAAAGAATCGAAAATCGCCTAATCGGCCTTTGCAGACCTATTACTGTGATTTCGTGAACCGAGATTCCACAATTATCTAGTCACTGCGGCAAACGAACCCCTGCTCGACTTTTGTGCGCGCCGCGGTTCTAAAATTAGGCCTCGGATCTCTGTCCGACGAGATGTCGACAATACAGTGGATACTAAATAAGGAGTGTGAGAGAGCGTGTGTGTGAGTGAGCGAGGGCGATACAAGACCGGCCACAGCGAGGAAGTTTTACAAGTCGGTCTCAGAACGGGCTTCAGTTGCTGTTGGCCTCTCGTGAATTCTAGTCGTTAATAAACTCAGTCAACAGAAAAATGGTAAGACCCAAGTGCAAAGATAATTCAACCGAGTCCTGAGTCCAAGGGATATACCCATTCAACCAAGAGACCTCTAAGAGATTTGGATTAATCTATGAAAGGGATTCATATAGTGGTTCAATATGGTGATTTATTTTGTGAATCTGTGATTATACTGGATTGTTGAAAGAATTGAAAGAACATCGGTCGGAAAAGTTACGAAACGGATTTTGAATAAACAATTAAACAATATGTGATCATTAAAAGAAAAAAAAATAGTTCAATCCCTATTCAACAGGGAGAGGATAACCTTCAAGGTTCAGTGAATGTAATTATTAGATAAAGTGTTCTTCGAACGGTCTAATTTCACAAAAGCTAGTGATCATTGCCCTTAAATGCAGTCAAATATTGTTTGTTCTGTTTAAAGTCAGAAGAATATCACATCGTTTTCAATTTGAGACGATAGATATACCAAGTATTTTTATCCTCTAAAGTTTCTGGCGATCTTTTGCTATAAAAGTTCAAACAAACCTCCATATTCGTTTTGATCACATAATATGCTGAGTTTAGAACCCCAATTGCAAACCGAGAAAAGAGTCAAATATCAGCCATCGAACTGACCGTCATCTATTTTTATCTCATGCCTGTGCCACATAGCTTTAAGGCGACTGCGCGCGATTATAATTTTCTCTCGTAGCGATCGCGATCTTTCGGGAACATAGCCGATTGAGCAACCAATTTTAGAACTCTGAAAGTCTGTTCTCAAAATAAACAATCCAGTTATTGCAGAATTAAATAGTTATTATAGTTGGCATATATGCCACAACACCAACCGAGACTCATTCCAATCCTGTTGATCATGGCTAATTATATAACGAACGTCTGCGATCAGTGCCGCGCAGACGCCTGGCGGTGACGCAATATGTGTTGTTTTTTCATCCTCTTTCAGAGACTCTGATGTTATTTCGTAACTCTAACCGATTTGTTTTTTTTCTGTTTCCTTCTGCTTTTTTAAATTCTCCACTCGGCTTCGTAGGCCGATAAGGAGAAGAAGGTCAAGAAGAAGAAGAAGGAGGAAGTGTCACCCGAAGGTGATACTGCCCCAGCAACCCCTGCTGCTGAACCTACCCCAGCGGCGTCCCCCAAATCGGAGAGCACGCGCCAGTCGTCTCGCGCTAGTGGAGGAAGCAAACGAGCTGCCAAACGTACCGGCTCGAATGTCTTCTCCATGTTCTCACAGAAACAGGTGGCTGAATTCAAAGAGGCCTTCCAACTGATGGACGCCGACAAAGACGGCGCCATCGGCAAGAACGACTTGCGCGCCACCTTCGACTCTGTGGGCAAATTGTGCACAGAGAAGGAGTTGGACGATATGTTGGGCGAGGCATCCGGCCCGATCAATTTCACGCAATTGCTGACATTGTTCGCTGGCCGTATGGCTCAGTCCGGTGCGTCTGATGACGACGATGTTGTCATCAACGCCTTCAAGTCGTTCGACATCGACGGCAAAATCGACGGCGACCGACTGCGCCATGCTCTGATGACTTGGGGTGACAAGTTCACTGGTGGTGAGGTTGACGATGCCTTCGACCAGATGGTGATTGACGATAAGGGCTTCATTGACACCGCTGCCTTGATCGCCATGCTGACCGGCAAGGACGAGGAAGAGGAGGAGGCGGCATAAGCCCTTTCCAACGCCAATTCCAAGCTTATCAGCACACCAACACACCATCATCAAATCAAACACAGCTCCCTACTTCCTACTTTTAAGCAGTTGTTCATAAGACATTGACAGTATGCAATACGAGTTTAATTTTGTAACAAATGCAGAAATTGCAAGCAATGAAGATGGAGAGAAGAGGAAAGTGCTCATCGTTCATCATTTCCATAATACCAAACTTTGAAAAAAAACATCTGAAAATGAGAGAGAAAGAAATAACACTTTAAAAACTACGATAATTTGTTTGTTTTTTCTACACACACAACATCAGTTCCAATTACCAAGGTCGTCTACAAGGGACGTATGTGCTTTCCATCCGCGCACTGTCCACTTGCTCTTATAATATCAACTCCTATTTATTATCACGAGTAATAATTATAATGGAATTATCGAAATGAATGTGCGTTTTAAAGTTGGTAGCTTTCACAATTTCATTGGTCCAGTTTGGTTGCAAAGACACACTCTTTATTACATCATTATAAGCATATGCGTAGAAGAAACATCAGAGTACGGTGGCCCATTGAACAACACCCAATGGATTGTTATATCTTAAGTTTAAGATTATTTTAAATAAACAAAAAAAATACAAAACACTATCCATGTCTTCCTATTTTGCCTAAAACTGGCTAGATTTGTTTGAAAAGTGTCTCTTTCTTCTGGGATTCTCCTTGAAAATAATATGGAATTTATCAAGTAAACCTTAGAATTGAAGTCGATTATAATTTGATAATCCTGAACGGAATTGGGTACATATCCATAGTTATAAAAGTGTTAAAATCTGAATTTTTACTATTGTTTAAGTAATAAGAAAGAATGCTTGTTATTGATTTGGTAAGTATTTAGTTTAAAGAAAAACAGGTAACTTTAGAACAGGGGTTGAAGATCCCAGTCATATTGATCTAAAAATATATTATGATTCACATTTGTTGCGCTTGAAGATAGTCGGAAATAGACCGAAGGAACGACGAGAACTAATTATTAATTTGTAACGTCAATTCCGCCAACAGGTAATAATTTCCACACAGCATAATTTACTTACTCGTATATTTTCAAATAAAATACCGTTATTTTTATTATTTTTTGTTGTTGTTGGATTGATTACATAAAAACATTTTGTTAGACCCAGATCGGACACGATTGTTGAAGAAGAAGATATAAAACATGATAAAAGGGATAAAATAGGAAAAGGTTTATTTTATATCAGGTTTGTATAATTAATTTTTAATTGTGGTTTTTATTAACGATTAAATTAACTATCTTTCAATATATAAAATATGTAAATATATTTCAAAATTTCATTTTTTAAAGTTGATTTTAGAAATTAAACCGAAAGAATTCATTTTAAAAATCACAGTAAAACCCAGAATTAATAAAAACAACGGAAAGGAACCAGTTTAATTAATTATCTGTCTATACTTAAGAAAAAGAATTTTCACCGGATACGCTACCTTTTCTCGATTTTCTCGATCACATCGGTCGGAAATCTCAAATGATTTCTGTAAAGGGGTTTAATCAATAGAGTTAAAAATTCTGTGTGTGTTCGTGTAAATTGTTTATGTTGATTTATTTGCGGCTAGGAAAAGACCAAATAATTCAATGTTTTATTATGCGAAATTTCGTGCGATAAAGAAGACAAGATGCATATTCCGTGCAGAAGTCAAAACGGGTGTCAAATGCCGCGAATACTGTCAATGGGGGTGGTTCGTCACATTATATTAAAATCAATGATCTCTCTCCGTTATAAATATATTATAACTTTTAAAACATTTTATACATTTCTATTGAAAAATGTTTACATTTTTGTAGCCTATGCTTCCTCTGTAAATTGTTTTATATACATAAAGTATTGAATAAAGTAAAATTCAATACCCGAAAGCAATTATAAATCGTGTAAATACACGAACTTGGTACTTTGTACCAAAATTCAATTACTAAAAATTATAATTTTTAAATAAATATTATAAACTGAAAATAGATTCAGAGTAGATATTAGAGTTCAAAATAAACAAAATTATGACAAAAATATAAAGAGGCTTAAAGGAAAATCAATATTTAACTTTAGTCTCAATTCAAGTAAAATTAATAATTTGTAATGTGACAAAACAAGTCGTAATCTTTTTCTGCTCGTACTGTAAACAGAATGAAATCGAAATTTCTTACACATTTACAATTTGTTTGGGTTTCCGATAAAAATACATGCTTACCGGTAGAATGAGAAAAACGTAAGACTCTTTCACCTGATCGAAGAAAAACAAAACCAACACAATGGAACTCATACGAAAGACTTGAATAGGTGAGTAAGCTGAGAAATTTCACTCTGAATTCAGACATCAAGCAAAATTGTTGTGCAGTCTCTGTTAAAAATGAAGTGAAAATTAATTTTAAAATTGTTTAAAATGTGGAAAGTTTTGTTACTAGTAATAAGTTTAGTTTGCTATGGTGAGAATTGTGAAATTCTTTAAAAAAATCAGTAAATTATCTAATTGAAAATGTTGTAGGAAATGGATTGGAGTTGGTGGCCTTCGTGTCACAGAATGGAGTACATGGAGAGATTACGTTTAGTCAACCATCGAATGATATTGTGAACATTGATACAAATCTGGAAGAAACCCTTCAGTATCCAGAACAAGTCTTTAGCTGGGCCATCTATGAATTTGCAGTGGATTACGCTGAAGTCGATCCGAAAAAGAGATGTGATTTGGCCAACCTTGGGAAAGAAATAATCAACTTTGATGACGAACTTGGTTACTTGGCAATACCTGAAAATAAATCGACCACTTATGAGACGAGTAACATCACATTAAGTGGGCCTAAAGGTGTTTGGGGAAAGTCTTTGGTTCTGTCTAATCCGAATAGCAATGTGATCATATGTGCAACAATCGTGGCCAAAGATCAGTCTCTGGAACACATGGCTGAAGCTAGATTTAATTCCCCAATCGCGGGAACTATATACTTTCGTTGGCTCACCAGCAAAACGACCAGCCATAGAGATACTTTAATTTATTCCAATTTGCAGCACACCGTTAAAACTGCGGAAAGAATATCAATCGTATCCGAAAATCAAATTTTGCACAAATGGAAGATTTATGCAACAGATATTGTAGAAAATACACACAGAGCTAATGAGGACTGTAACAGTCTTCAATTGGTATTTGATCCGCAGAATTCTGGACCAGGACAAAGTGTGGGTGATTTGGATAATCGAGTTGGAAAGATCAAAGTCAACATTTATAATTCAGAAAAAGTCTCCAAATTTTTGGTTCGAGATGAGAATTTAGTACTTCTTCCTTCAGACTTATCGGGACCTCAAAGACGACTCTATGTAGTAATTTTTGATTCTTTAAAACCAGATCTTATAACAGCTTGTGCAGAAATACGTCATATTAAGTCTAGAGTCCTAAAGTCCATTTTCAATACCAACAACATGAAAGGAGAGATTACGATAAATCAAATAGGTCGTTTCAATCCTACTTGGCTGAACTTCACTTTCTCGTCTACAGACTCAGATGAATTAACTACACATAAATATGCCACAAACATAAACAGTTTTGTAATAACAGAACTTCCACCTCTCCCTGGCTTACGGAACGATATTGTTAAGTTCTGTGAAAGTGGGGGAAACATTTTTAATCCTTTAGAAGTCGAGGCGAAAAATGTTCCTCCTGCAGGATTTGGAACCCAAGACCAGTATTCAGTTGGAGATTTAACTGGAAAACTTTTGAATCGGAATCCAGATGAACCACACAGTTTCTTCCTTCATCAAACCAGAGAACTGTCTGGAATATATTGGGATGCATTTTTGCCTCTCTATGGAAGAAATTCCATTAACCACAGAACACTAGTACTTCGAAAAAGAAACACAGATCCAGCTATTAACAAAACAGAGACAGTCTTCAGTTGTGGACTGCTTGTGGCCTTTGACGAAAATAAAAAGTATCAAATACCAATGGAAACAGTAGAGATTTTGTATCGATATCCGATTGTAGGAAGAATTCTACTAAGGCAACCTAAAGAAAGGCCTTGGGAGGATACTGTTATTTTATTTGAGCACATAATTCTAGCCGATGGAAATCCAGCTGTAGATTCTTTCAATCACAGATGGTCAATACATGAAAACCCCCCTGGAATAGACTTTTACAACTGGACTGGTCGCTGCTTGACTGCAGGAGGTGTTTTTAATCCATACCATCTAAAATCAAAACCAGAGGACTGTAAAGACTATCGGACGGATTTGTGTAAATTGGGAGACTTGGGGAATAGATTAGGTCTGTTGTCCATTGCAGGAAGCAAATATAACGCAACCAAAATTAGTAGAAAGATGTTCATTGACGACAGACTGCCACTAAGTGGGAAATATAGTGTTGTTGGTAAGAGTTTGGTCATCTTCGATGATTTTGGACCTAAAGCCAGAGGCGAAAGATTGGCATGTTCAATGTAAGAATCAAATCGATTTCGATATAGTCTCAGTTGTAATATTAATATTAAATTTTATTTCAGAATTGGGGGTTATGCTCGAAGGAAAGCGGTGGCCAAAGATTGGTATTCCAATGGAGATAAATCTGGAAATTTCAAGTTTGACGGAAAGTTGGAAATTGTGCAGCAAACTGAGTACGACATCTCAAATTTGGACGTCACTTTTAAGGGATTGGATCAAAATAGCGGATATCACATTCATATGGTAAGAGTTTTCATTAATAGTTTTCAAATTTGGTTTAATTTCTTTTTTTAGACACCTGTGGAAGGACATCTGGAATTTCCTTGTGAAGAAACCACTTTATATGGTCATTTCAATCCAAATCGAGTCGATAATCTTCAATCACCTCCGCCAGCCGTTGGCAGCGTTGAAAAATACGAAATGGGAGATTTGAGTGGGAAATTTGGTACTTTGGACAATTTAAGATCATATCAAGGACATTTCAATGACACGAATCTACCCCTATTTGGCTATGACAGTGTTCTGGGTCGTTCAATTGTGATCCATAAAAAGGAGAAGAATTTGCGTTGGGCTTGTAGTACTTTGGAGCGTGGTTACAGTCCGAACGAGGCCCGAGAAATTAGAGCTATTGCTTCTTTCCATCATCCAGCTGGATACAGTTATGGCTACATAAAATTCAGTCAACTGATAGGTGTCGATGGAAGCCAAAGTGAAACTGTTATTACGACAAAACTTCGACATCCCGGTAAAAATGACCGAAATGCTACGCTAAATCACAAATGGCAAATCTTTGTGAATCCAGTTGGAGTAGACGCTACTGTGAAACAAACGGTCACTCGATGTGTGGCTGGAGGATACATCTGGAACCCGTTTTATACCCAATTGGCAGATCCTCTAAATACAGATCTTTATGAACAAGAATGTGGAGCTGATAATCCTCTAAGATGCTACGTTGGAGATGTTTCCGCTAGATTAGGTACCATCAACATCAATGGAGAAAGAGCGGTTTTCACAGATCCAAACTTCCCTCTGGAAGGACCAGTATCTGCAGTGGGAAGATCGATTGTAATTTTCGGTCCTAATTTAAGCAACGAACGTTTTGCTTGTGCAAATATCGAACCTGATCATAATATTATCAAATTCATCAATATTCAAAAACCGCCAAGATTTGTAGTCGCTCAATTCTTGGAAGATGTACGCCATGTCATGGGATTGCCAGAGTGGATGTTGGCTATCGACAGCAGAAAAACCAAAATTATCCACAATGGTGCTTGTATGCAGATGATCATTCATTTCCTGGGACCTAAGGCTCACCAAATTGAGTTGGATTTCTCAAGATTATTAGCCTCTGGAAGACTCGATGCTCCTAGTGTTTCAGTGCCCGGATTTGATAATCCTAAGCGAAAGAAAACTTTGAGCTATAAACTGTGCGGTGTAATTGATACAAATGAAAAGAAAAGTAAGTTAATTGGGAATTTTTCTTTGAATTTTAAAATTTTACCTCGTGCTCGAGTTAATAGCGCACATGATCTGTTCCCAAAAGGTCCCGGATTCGAATCTCGATCATTGTTACTAGGCTACGATGTTCATAATAATTTCTTTCTCTTTCTTTATAAATTCGTATGCTAATTTCAATATTTCCTCATCGAGTTTCAATCCCCATTGAATAAATTGGTTCGCCGTGCTAGATAATGAATGGTACAAACTACAAACCATTTCATAGAAAAATAATACATACAAACCGGTTTTCGATGTAAATCAGTATTAGAGAATTGTCAAGTATCTAATTATTTATTCCAATTAAGAATGATTACCGAAACACAAAGCTAGCTGTGAAAGTGCCATATGTTCTCATGTCGGAATGAAAAGGAGCGATAAAAATTGAAGCTTAACTCGTCGTCACAACCTACAATATCACTTGAAACGATGTATGAGCAGTATATTATTTACTTTCAAAATTTATTTCCACTAATTAAAATTTGTGATTAGGATTTCTGTATATACAAAACAAAAATATACATATAGCCATTTTTTCATGCCAATCACATCATAACAAAATAAATAAGAAAAAGTTAAATTTTCCCTTTCAATTCCTGTAAGGAACATGTGGAATTTTAACCTCAACCAACGGGCATAGACTATTCATGACTATTTGTTTTCGGTGTTTTATTAGTCAATTAATAACGCCTAGACCAGTAGAAAAATGACTTCTATTGAAAATGTTTACATTTTAGTAGCCAATGTTTCCTCTGTAATAGCTTTAGAAACGTACAGTATTAAATAAAGTAAAATTTAATACCCGCAGACAATTACAAATCGTGTAAATACACAAAATTAGTACTTTGTACCAAAATTCAATTACTAAAATTTATAATTATTAATCTTAGTAGCTTGGAATGAAAATAAATTTCGACATTTTCCATGTCCCTATAATAAAGTAAGTCATGATTTATAAATCAATTTAAATGTGTTGATATTAAATGGCAAAAAGTAAAGTTCTTCCTAAATGTTGGTTATGGCTTCTAAATGTGGTTCATGGGAATATCAGTGATACAATGCATGGTGCAAGGTTGTCGTAATATTTCGAAAAAATTAGACCAAAAATTCTATTCGCTTGACCTTAATTTAGTACTTTAGTACTACTTATTCTTTAATTCATATTTTGCGGGAAAATAGCTAATAAATATGGGAATTGTATAAAATCTTGTAAGAAACTGGTTGGAAAAATACATAATTAAACACACCTATCACGAGTTTAATTATGGTTCCATACGATGTTTAAATAACATGTGAATTTTAGTAATTACTTCGTAAGAATTTAAAATTATTCTATTTATTAATTGATTTCATTCATCTTTCAGCTTCGAAACGGAGATACTCATCAATTTTGTCTTCATCTGGAGCACGCCACTCTACGATACTCTCAACAGCAATGATCTTGATTATTAGCGGACTTGTTACCCAAACAATGTGATACAGTTGAAAATTTTTGTTTATTTATTCCAATAAATTATTTACAAAAATACTAGATGTAGAAGTCATTAAGTAGTACTAACCCTAGTCTTAAACATACATTCATCACTTAAATTCTAAGTTTTCAATAAAATTTCCATTTCAAACGCGACGGTCCTTAGATTATCTTTAAAAGAGACAAAATACAGTGATGGCTATAAAACAATTCCTTATAAATACGAAAATCTTTTTAATAAATAATTGAATTAGAGAGAGAAACGACTAGGTCAGAATGTTTGTGGACATTAAATATTAAATACTTGTTCCTATCCGTTTATGGCATCATTATGTGGGCATCAAAACATAAACTATCCTTCTAATGTGACTCTTTGGTAATTAACACTAAAATTTGAGAATCTAATTATAAATATTAGAGAGAATTCACCGTCACCTGTTTTGCACTTTTTAGATGCCTCATCTGAAATCAGCGCAGATATTTCTTATTTTCTCATTATTTTAATATAAAATAGAAGATTCAATCCGAAAACTATTTTTAAATAATTAATTATCATCATCTTCATCATCCGGATCCATTTTCATTCGTTTCTCGAGCCCCTCAAGTTCTGCTTCCGGATGTTTTCTGAAATAAAAAATTATATTTTTTAAAATCCATATTCTAATAGTTATTTGTACTACAGGAGAGAAAATTAAGTCGGATTTTTCTCCCGAGCAGGACATAATTTTTTTGCACTTTCTTCCAAAACCAAGTAAAACTAATTTTTAAAAAATGGTCGTTACTACGATCTCTTTTTCATTAGTAAAATAAAAATTTAATATTTTCACAAGCAGAAAAGTAGATATTATAATAATTAGTGGAATTTGCCCATTCTTTTGATTATTCAATAAATCAATAGTTATTTNTTCCAAAACCAAGTAAAACTAATTTTTAAAAAATGGTCGTTACTACGATCTCTTTTTCATTAGTAAAATAAAAATTTAATATTTTCACAAGCAGAAAAGTAGATATTATAATAATTAGTGGAATTTGCCCATTCTTTTGATTATTCAATAAATCAATAGTTATTTGTGCTATAAGCGTGTAAAGTTAACTGTTTTTAATGGGTGAAACGAGTGTGAAACATTCGAGCCGA